>CAUYON010152671.1:0-12526 GCA_963573935.1 Arctocebus calabarensis | reverse complement strand
GACTGGGAGATAAGGAGATGTTTAGTAGGCAACTCCCTGTGCTTGGAAAGGAGGGGCTTTTCTGAGGCAATTACCTAACATAAGACATTGAGATTGCTGTGAGCTGTGACACCATGGCACTCTACCCAGGGCGACAAAGTGAGACTCTGTCTCAAAAAAAAAAAAAAAAAAAAAAAAGATATTTACACTCTCCTGCACACAGTGCCCTGCCTGGCCTTCCTTTCTTTGCACCACTGCACCCATATTCCCAGTCTCTCCCACATGCCACCTGGCAAATATAAAGACTCAGCTCAGATATCATCTGGCCAGTCTTCCTGCTTACACACGCACAGACCACACACGTTTTGGTCATTCTTTTAAGATACCATTACTTCGTGAGAGACCACAGAATGAAAAGGGCAAGGAAGACATAAGGACTTGGATTTGAACCGTGGCCCCTCACCTGATCTCTTGACCAGTAGTTTCTCACTTGTAACAGGATGGAAGTGCCTAAATTTATATGTCTAATATAAAATTTATATGTCTATATGTCTATGGGGATTAAAAATAATGCAAATCAAGCGCTTGGCACCTAAGAAGCGCTCAATAACCAGAGGCTGTACCACACATCTTAGGAGCCGTCAGCGGACTTATAGAGTTTCTTGTGGGCTTCCGGGCCTGAACTGCAAGCTGCCTGGGGCATCGGTGCAGTGTAGGAGGTAAAGACGTGAAGGAAGTGGGGTGAGGCTGGCCGGGCCCCGAGGGGCGCGATTCCAATTCCCGGAGGGAAGGCCAAGGGGGACGGACCCACCTCCAGGAAGTGATGCCATCGGAACGAACACAGAGGAAGCAGGGGCCAGCCGGAGCGGGGCGTGCTCAGCATGGCGGAAGCGGAAGGGAGTTCTCCGCTCCTGTTGCTGTCGCCACCACCCCCGCCTGGCATGGCGGAAGTGCAGTCGTCGACGGCGGCCGGGACGGACATGAAACAGTACCACTGCTCTGGCGGTGTCACCATGGACGTGGAGCGGAGCCGTTTCCCCTACTGTGTGGTGTGGACGCCTATCCCGGTGCTCACGTGAGTATCCTTTAGTGTCCGCCCCGGGACTGGGAGGGCCCGGGGAGAGCCGGAGCCCGCACGACGTCTTTAGGCGAACCCGGAGCAGCCTCCGGCCCCCCGAAGTCCTTCCTTCGGGTCCGCCCCGCACGCCTAATGCAGTCAACCGAACCCCGCCACCCCTGCAGTCCATTTCTGCTAACGGTTGGGACACGCTTCCCATTCTAGACAGGGAGAAAGAGATGTAGTGCGGCGGGAAAGGGCATTTGGCCGAGAAGTTGCACGGATAAAAGTGGGCCCTCTAATCGAGTCTGAGAAGACATCATTCATTCATTAATTTACTCGTTTATTATTGAGTAAATTCATTCATTGAGCAAAGGCTTATAGATTAATTCCTCTACGCAAGACGTCCTGCTGGATCTGGAAGGAAGAGTGGGAGTTTGGTTGGGACCACACCGGCACTTGAGATGTCAACATTGGTAGGGCCCTCAGAGATAACCCCCCTTGTCTTGCAACCATCTCAGTTGCAAAGCGAGTTTCCGTGCTAGGATGTCTGCCTCCCCAAACAAAGTTCTTTCTATAGCATCTGTCGGGAGAGAAGCTGTTGCTTGGGTCCTGCTTGCTGCCTTATAGCCAGGAGCTCCTCGGTGAACGGAAGTGGTTCGAGCTCTTGCTTCAGTTTGACAGCTGATAACAATAACCTTTCTTAACCGTGCTGGACAGTTTGCCAAGCTCTTTCACACCCATTTCCTCTGAATGTCTATTTAAGGTAGGAACTATCTGCTAAGATGATGAAACTGAGCTCCTTGTAGTATTATCTTGATCAAGCTCACACCCCAGTAAGCAAAGGCATTTAAAACTGTCTTCAGATTCTAACTTGCTCTCTTTCAACTACATCTTATTCACTCTCACCTGATGTGATCGTTTTATTCCCTCTGTTAGAAACAACCAAATTGGGGGCGGCACCTGTGGCTCAGAGGAGTAGGGCGCCAGCCCCTTATGCTGGAGGTCATGGGTTCAAACCCAGCCCTGGCCAAAAACGGCAAAAGAAAAAAAATAAATAAATATAAAATTAAAATTTAAAAAAAAGAGAGAAACAACCAAATTGTGTGGGGAAGGGATCAGTTTTGGCCTTTTATGTTGCCGATCCTAAAATGACTTTAATTTTTGTGTGATGTTAAAATAATTACTAGGTGCTTTCAGGCCAGGCACGGTGGCTCACGCCCATAATCCTAGGAAGGCCAAGGTGGTGGTTTGCTTGAACTCAAAGTTTGAGACCAGCCTGAGCAAGAGTGAGACCTGTCTCTACTGTACTAGGATTGCAGGCGTGAGCTACTACACCCAGCCAAAAAATAAAACTTTTGTGTTCATTAATTCATTTAACATTCTTTTAACACATTTGCTACAGGAATCCTATGTGCCTGGATAGTTCTAGGTGTTAAGAATATACAGTAGTGGGGCGGCACCTGTGACTTAATGAGTAGGGCGCCAACCCCATATACTGAGGATGGCAGGTTCGAACCCAGCCCCTGCCAAACTGCAACAAAAAATAGCCAGGCATTGTGGAGGGTGCCTGTAGTCCCAGCTACTCGGGAGGCTGAGGCAAGAGAATTACCTAAGCCTAAGAGTTGGAGGTTACTGTGAGCTGTGATGCCACAGCACTCTACTGAGGCCGACAAAGTGAGACTCTGTATCTAAAAAAAGAATATACAGTAGTGAATAAAGCAGATATGGTCCTTGTACTTTTGTGAGTTTAAGTCATGGTGGAAGGAGATAGATTGTAAACAAGTAAACTATGGCTGATAGTGATTAATGCTTCAAAGAAAAGAAATGTTAGTATGAAAGTACTTGGGAGGAATACTCAGTGAATGTATTGGTTTTGTTAAAACCTCTCTTGTGATCCTAAGATCTCTTTGGCCTTTTCCCATTTTCAAAAGTACCATTTGTGACAAGGTCTTGCTCTGTGAGAACTGGTAGCAACTTGTGGTGGAAGCAGTGTGATCCTCAGTCACCTGGGCCAGAAGCAACTCACATCCCATTTTTGTGCAGATGTTTGTGCAGGTGTTCATAAGACCCATTTTAATGAGATACCATGTCCCTGTCAGAGGGTTTATGTTCCTCCAAAGGACTCACCTCCAGCAGGAGGGAGAGAAAACAGGTAAATTAACCATTGTAATGTACATGGTGATTGCTTACAGAGAGTTCAGAGCTGGGAATAGATGTGGCACAAGGTGCTGTCATCTGTCTTTGGAGGGGAGATCAGAGGAGGAAACAAAATCTAAAGATATGTCCACCCCCTTAGAGATGTTGACAATTCTGATATTGATAATTCTTCTGAAAAGCCAGATAATATAGCTGCTGCTACAGATAAAGACAGCTAAGATTGGATACTTACTCTGTTCTGGGCTCTATTCTAATCATTGTATGTTCAGTGTATCATTCAATCCTTACATAAACTTATGAAAATACCTAACTGTCATCCCCATTTTATAAATGAGGAAATAAGCCTTTGAAGCCAGTGTGGGACTTTGTCCACTGAGACATTCTACCTTCCCAGATAGAACTACAAGGTCAGTAAGTTGTTTATTCATTCAATAAGTATTTATCAAGGTTTGTGTAGGTAGTCTACGGAGCAGCTCAGGAGTTTGCCTTCTTGGAGCTTCCAGACTGACAAACAACTTTGAGGGTTTCTTCTCTGAGCTTCATTGGGCACAAGGCTCTGTTGTTGCCTGCCTTACCTCTGATTTCCATCAGTGGTACGCTGTGATGTATGGCATACTGGTCAAACCTAGACCTCCTCCCAACCAGATAAAAGGAATTGGGGGGGCTCGGCACCTGTGGCTCAACGGGCTAAGGCGCCAGCCACGTACACCTGAGCTGGCGGGTTCGAATCCAGCCCGGGCCCGCCAAACAACAATGACGGCTGCAACCAAAAAATGGCTGGGCGTTGTGGTGGGCGCCTGTAGTCCCAGCTACTTGGGAAGCAGAGGCAGGAGACTCACTCGAGCCCAGGAATTGGAGGTTGTTGTGAGCTGTGATGTCACAGCACTCTATCCAGGGTGACAGCTTGAGGCCCTGTCTCAAAAAAAAAAAAAAAAAAAGAATGTGTGAGATTAATTGGAAATGGTTTCCGAATATCTAAAATTGCAATTAGAACAGAAAAAGTGAGCAGTAAATACTGACAAAGGTGAATTGAAAGGTGGAATTTAGAATACCATATGTAATTCATGTTTTTAAAGGATGGAATTGGTAAGAAAGACGTGTAACAGAGGACAGAACCTGGACACGCAATGTGATTATAACCGGGCAAAGGAAAGTCACAGTAAGCAATGCTAGAACCACAGAGCACCAGGAAAGGGGCTTCATTCAGAACGCGTGGAGAAAATAGGCAAAATTTAAAGTAGCCCTGTAAACTAGTGATTATATTTTTAAAAAACAAACAATATCAAAGAAAAAATATATAATCTCTCTGGCAGGGCAAGAATATTATCTGAAGATTGCACAAAGGAAGAAAAATAATTAAATTTCCCCTTTTTGATAGTAAGTTCCAGAAAAGACAATAGCACTAAATATAGTTTTGAGAAACGGTAATTGTGACATAAAATTCAATAGGCATTTACAACACTCACTTATAAGGGTAGTAAAAACCATTCTTAAAAAGTGAGGTAACTATAAAGTTTGACAGGCACATTTTTGTCTTGAAAACTAAAGAAATTATATAATTTCCGGATCTTTGTGATAAATCCAACCATTTGTTAAGCCACTTGACTCTAGTGATAAAGATTATGGGGACCAAAAATAGATCCACATGAAACAAGACAGAAAATCAATAGCTGAAGAAGGGTTAATATTTTGGAGGGCTGCAGCACTGTTATTCCACCTTTTTCATCTCATGGCACACGTGGATTTATAGTTAAACTTCCATGGCACACTTCAGTTATGTTGATCAAGAAAAAGTGACCTGGTGGCAGCTGTAGCTCAGTGGGTAGGGCGCCAGCCACCTACACCCAGGCTGGCAGCTTCGAACCTGGCCTGGGCCAACTAAACAATGACAACTGCAACAGAAAAAATAGCCGGACATTGTGGCAGACGCCTATAGTCCCAGATGCTTGGGAGGCTAAGGCAAGAGAATCACTTAAGCCCAAGAGTTTGGGGTTGCTGTGAGCTGTGACGTCACTGCACTCTATGGAGGGTGACATAGTGCGACTCTGTCTAAAAAAAAAAAAAAGTGTATTCTAAAAAAAAATATACTCACTATGCTTTCAACTTCTTTGAGAATAATTTAATTGATGAGCTTTAAAATTTTTCTCAGTACACCCACGATCCTCTCACAGCACACCAGTTGCAAATCACTGCTCTAAGGTATGTGGGCATATTGTAACTCACTAAATAGACTGAAACTCTTCCTCTAGAACAGGCATTAATAACCACTAAAGGCCCAACATTTAGACACCAAGCTACCTCTATGCCACGGTGCGGCTGGACCAACAGTAAGACTATTGAGACGTCTATGTAGTGGGTAGATTTCTGAATCACCAGTCCCCACCACTCCCCTCTGTGACTGGTACAGTCTCAGTTTACTTTCCACACACTCTGAACAAGGAATAGTCTGGACAGAAGGCAGCAATACACGAGACATAATTGAAAGTCTGTACCTTAAAAATGACGCGTCCAGCCCCTGATAACTTGAAGCTATAGCTGAACTCAGGGATGCTCTTTTCCTTTTCACATCGGTTTTCTCTTTTGTGTTTCAAATCTCATGGTTTCCACTTCGGCATCATCAGCTTCACTACACACTCTTCTTTTCCAATTAGAATTAATTGGCTATTAATTCTACCTAGTGTATTTTCACCTCAGACACTGGTTTCCGTCTCTGAAAATTTTATGGGATTGCTTTTGTTTCTCCTCATTCTTCTTCTTCTTCTTCTTTTTTTTTTTTTTTTTTGCTGTCACCCTGGATAGAGTGCTGCGGCATCACAGCTCACAGCAACCTCCAATTCCTGGGCTCAAGCGAGTCTCCTGCCTCCGCCTCCTCAAGTAGCTGGGACTACAGGCGCCCGCCACAACGCCTGGCCATTTTTTGGTTGCAGCCGTCATTGTTGTTTGGCGGCCCGGGCTGGATTCAAACCCGCCAGCTCAGGTGTACGTGGCTGACGCCTTGGCCGCTTGAGCCATAGGCGCCGAGCCCGTTTGTCATTCTTGAATGTTTGAATGCATAGAATACATTTATAACAAGTCTGTGAATTCTAACTATTCTAAACTAATTCTATGGATTAGTTTCTATTAATTTATTATTCTATCCTTCTGTTCTTCTTCTTCTTCTTTTTTTTTTTTTTTTTTTTTTGCAGTTTTTGACCAGGGCTGGGTTTGAACCCACCACCTCTGCTATATGGGGCTGGCGCCCTACTCCTCTGAGCCACAGGCGCCGTCCTTGTTCTGTTCTTCTTTACTTCTGCCTGGAAATTTTCTTAGGATCTATCTTGCACATAAATATAGACAAAAGATGAAACTGCTTTAAAGCTATTGTCGCCATCGTTATTATTAATGCAACTTAATTTTACGCATCAATATTGAAATAATGATCTCCATGATCTTAAATATGAATTACAATACAGCAAACTCCTTGTTGCTGTAACATACAGGTAATCTGTCAGGATACATCATTTCCTGTTCCTCCTTCTTTATAGCACCCCTGAAGGATATCATAACTGAAAAGGGCAATTTAAAACTCAATGCTCGGCACAATTATTTCCTGAAGAGGGATCTATGTACTTTGATATAAAACACTGGCCCCTTCTATTTGTTCCCTCTGGTGTAAGTAAACATCCTTATCCTTTAACATCTTCAAAGCTGTGTTGACTCACAGGAAAACATCGCTAAAATTAAATAATTTCCACTCAGGACAGTGGCATTTAAAAACAAATTCAATTTTATCTTGAAATAAATATCTGAACATTGCAAATGAAGATTATCAGAACTGATAAGGCCAGATGGTATGCGTTTAAATTACTCAAAGAGCATCATAAGTATCATGTATCTTTTATATTCTCTAAGAACACAAGGGTATTCAGAAAAACAAACTGGAGAGTGCAGTGACCAATGCCATTTATTGTGACCAACTCCATAGCAGTATTGTACTCTAAATCAACGTTTGCATATGTGCAAACACCAAGTACTCGTGTTTTACTCATTCTTGTGTCCCGGCTAGCACGCTAAGATGCTTGCTTTCTCTGAGCTGCTCTGCTCCCAGCGTGTGTGGGTTTGTGTGTGTGACAGAGTGCGCTCAGGAGCTGTCTTTTCATATCCCACAAGTACCCACGTGTCCTCTCCTTCACCATCCTGACGGGACACCACTTTCTTTCTGCCGACCTCTTGCGGCCGGCTCGTTCTGGAAGCTGGTTTTTGTGCCTCCGAACCGCCTGCACCCTTCCGTCTTCAATGTCCACTTGTTGGATCCTTTTCTCCCACCTCCTACTTTATTTTTCCACCGCTCCTCGCGCGGCACTGACAGTTTTGATCTATAACGTATCTTACAGCCCCTCTCTTTTCCTTGCCCTTGTATTTTCTTCTTCACTCCTGTTTCCCGTGTCTCTGCTTCTAGCTGATTTCTCTCTCCTTGCTGAACACTGCCATCCAATCCCTTGTAATTTAGGCTCAGAGGCTTTGCACTCCCAATCTTTACCCCTGCTCACTGTGTGTTTCATATTTTGTTCCCCAGATTCCAAAACCCTCTCGCGAGCTGGCCACCCCGCACGCCCTGCCACGTGCCCCCTGGAATCTGCTCGTCGGGCAGCCTGTTATCAACGCACCGCGCAGGGGATTGTCCTCAGTCCTGTTCCTAGCTCTAATTAGGTGCAGTTGCTGCATCCTCATGTCCGGTCTCACCTCCACAGACCGATTTTCAGTTCCCAGTGCTCCCCCTGATGGTGCAAAGGTAACAAAGTGGCGTTTGCAGCCCGGATGACAAAAGCCAGTACTTCCAGTGTGCAATGAATCTGTCTTCTCCCTGCCCCAGATGCTTTGCGTGTATGTTTTGCCAATATTGGGACTATATAGTCTACTTCTTCCCTTTCCTACTTCTCTGAGTGATGGCACACACAGTCCACACTCCATGTGGGAACGTAGGTCTGCTATGTGTTCCCGGGGTTCCCCCTCTTTCCTCTTTGGTTTCCTCTCACTTCACACCTCATGCTGACGATCTCATTACCAACATACGGCGTATATAACCACGTGTATGTAGACGGACCTGTGAGACACACACATATGTACACACGTTATTATTATTACTGAGAGAGCGTCTCACTCCATCACCCTGGCGAGAGTGCCGTGGGATCATCACAGCTCATAGCAACATCAAACGCTTTGGGCTCAAGTGATCCTCTTGCCTCAGCCTCCCAAGTACAGTTGCCCGCAACCACACCGGGCTAGTTTTTACATTTTTAGTAGAGATGGGATCTTCCTTTTGCTCAGGCTGGTCTCAAACTCTGAAGTTCAAGGGATCCAGGTATCTCAGCCTCCCAGAGTGTTAGGATTACAGGAGTGAGTCACTGCACCTGCTATGTACACATTTTAAGAAAGAAAATAAGTGCATTAAAACTGTAATACTCAGGCAGTGCCCGTGGCTCATCGAGTAGGGCGCCAGCCATATACACCAAGACTGGCAGGTTCGAACCCAACCTGGGCCTGCCAAACAACAATGTCAACTACAACAACAACAACAAAATAGCCGGGCATTGTGGCGGGTGCCTGTAGTCCCAGCTACTCGGGAGGCTGAGGCAAGAGAATCACCTAAGTTCAGGATTTGGAGGTTGCTGTGAGTTGTGTGACGCCATGGCACTCTACCCAGGGTGAAAAAGTGAGACTTTCTCTACAAACAAACAAACACTGTAATACTCAATAGATATGAACATTTGTCGCCTTGTATATTGTTATCCTGTGTCTCTTATAATTGCAGAAATCAAATGTGACTTGAACAGTACAATTTTAGTACAGTTTTTTTCCCTCTCTTTACATGTGTATACATACTTTTGGCACCCGGTATAGATACAATTTTAATCAAAATATTGGACTGCAGGTTTGGATCATTCCGTTTGTGAAATCCTGAATAGCTGAATTCATTCTCGTCCCTTGGAACATTTGTCCTTAAGGACTGGTGCCGCTCTAAGCCCCATGAGTCCAGAAATAGCTGCTGAGTGCTGATGATGATGGTAATTAATTTCGTGAGTACAGCCTGACATGTGCTCTTTGAAAAAACTACTCCTCTAAGTCCACAGTGGACACAAGGGTCCACTCTCGGGGTTGTCCATTCTGTGGGTTTAGACAAGCACACAATGCCGTGTCACTGTGGTGGTAGCGTACAGAGTAGTCTCCCTGCCCTACACACCCTCTGTCCTCTGTCCATTCAGCCTCCCTCCCCTTTGTCCAGCCCCCTGGCAACAAGTGATGTTGTTCCTGTCCCCATAGTTTCGCCTTTTCCGGAAGGCCGTATGGCGTGTGTCCTTTGCACACTGGCTCACGTTCCTCTGTGTCTTTTCGAGCCTTGACAGCTCGTTTCTTTTTGAGCACTGAATAATATTCCACTTCATCTACTCACCTGCTGACGGACATCACGGTTGCTCCTGAGTTTTGGCGATTATGAATAAAGCTATCAGAAACGTTCTGTCCAGGTGCTGGTGTGGTTGTCAGCGTGCAAGTCAGTTGGTAGATGTTATACCACAAGCAGGACTGCTCTGCCGAGCGCTGAGATTGTGCTCAGTTTGGTAAGACACTGCCATCGTTGCAAAGTGGCTGTCAAATTTTGCATCATACTTGATATTTTTGCACATTTATCTTCAGGATCTCGAGTGGCAACTGGGACATGGAGGAGACTAATAAATATTTGTCCATTACTGAATGACAAGCAGCGTCTGGGCAGTGTGTTCAAAGTGTGGATTTCCCAGCTGAAGCCCCAGAGACTCTGATTTGGTACTTCTGGAGTGGGTCCCAGGGATCCTTCTGCCTAATTAACACCCAGGGACTGCTGAGGTGCATGGTCTGGAAACCACGCTCTGAGACATGCTGCTTGGAGAGCTCATTCCTGCAAATTCCCCGTGGTGCCCAGTCACAGGCACAGGTGTTCTTGCTGACTTCTGAAAAATGGCGTTCTTAGCGTACACTATTCCTAAAACACCATGCTCTGGTGTTGCTCCCAGGTTGTCTGTAAAATAAACAAGGCTGCTATCATGGAGCTGAAACTGTGCTTCATTCCAAAGGGATATTTAGTTGAATGAAAATTAATGAATATACATTCAGAATGGTGACGTTGGGGGAAGCAGGTGAGACAGTAAAATTGGAAAGGATATATTTTTCAGACAACATATAGGCGCTTGAACCCTATGCTGATATTTAAAAATGCTTTTTTGCAACAAATTTAAAACTCACATAGGAAGAAGACACTGAGAGAAAGAGATCTTCTTGTGTGGCCACAGTGCAGCGATCAAAATCAGGAACTTGACATTGACACAGTGTTGTTAGGACCTCATCTGCAGACTCCTTCAGAAGCTGCCAACTGAGACTCATGTCCAAAGTCATGCTTCCTTGACTTGTTTCTTGAATCACTTTAAATCTCGTGTACTTCTCAAGTCTTTTTGGTATATGAGAAGTATTAGTCAGCTCTTTCGTGAAATATCTTCAGCCAGGGCTTCCCCAGTCTCTTTATGATTAATTTAAGGTTATGCTCTTTTCCTTTAGATTTTACTTTCCAGTTTGCAGGCAATGTATTTATCACTTAGCTCGAGGAAAATAGATGGCTAAAAAGTGTTAGAAAGCTTTCAAGATGAAATTCTGATATTCTACAAGATAAAATAGTTTAGTGGAAAATAAAAGAATTCGAGGGAGTAAGGATCTTTCTTCACCTTTCTTGTGTTCCAAGCTGAAAGCAAAGACTCTGACTTGTAGTTGAACTCTATATTTGGGGTTTTTTTTCCACTTTTGTTTCTCGTTTCTCTTGCCTTTTTCTCCCATACCACTAACTTGCTGGGGAAACCCAGCTACTGCTCCAGTATAACACCCACGTTATGGAGTTTGCAGAGTGCCTAGTCATGTGTGTTTATTTTATTTTATTATCATTTTTTAAATTAAATCATAGCTGTGTACATTAATGCAATCATGGGGTACAATGTGCTGGTTTCATATAGAATCTGAAATATTTTCATCAAACTGTTTAACATAGCCTTCATGGCATTTTCTTAGTTATTGTGTTAAGACCTTTATAGTCTGCATTTTCATGTGTGTTTTTTAAGTGGAATTCCTCTCCACAGAGAGAATTGTAACCTAGTGACAGAGATATTAAATCCTGGGCCTAATTCCAGGGCAGTTACTTAAGCAGATGTTTAGTAAGCCTTTGGCAAAGACTAACAGGCAGTGGCTACAAGTCAGCGTGGGTCCACAGAGCACATGTTTTACAGGGTTCTACTCACTTCGTTTTTTGCTTGTTTGTTTTTTGGACATAAGACTGGTGTTCCTGACTAATTTCTTCACTTGTGTTAAACCTCTATTTCAGAACAAATAATGGGCAAAATCTTCCTATTTGTTTGTAATGATGGCCTTGACTGTCTGAAGAACACCTGTCCTAAGTCAACAACTTTTCAACCCCATCTGTAATCTGCCCAGGATCCTGCAAATCACAACTCAGGTTTACACTGAAACTGCAGCTTTGCCTCTTTCCAGCTGAGCTTGGGCATGTAAGACCATGATAATTATAAGACCCGCTTTATGTACTATTTATGAGGATTAAACACGGTGAAAATTGAATGCTAATAAAATCTGAATGTGATGCTGTGCATATAGCAAATTCTCAATGACTGCTTCCTATCAGTGACTGCTACGCCCATTGCACAGATGAAGAGACTGAGGGTCAGAGGAGCTACCTGTCTCCAGGAAGGTCTCCCAGCTCCAAGTCAGGAGCCAACTGTATTTCCACAATATCTTACTGCCTCCTTGTGGACAAGCCAATAGAAAATGTGAGCTGAAAAACAACACAATTACACAGATTTGTTTCAAGTTGAATAACCCACAAAGGTTCTAAAACATAAAATGAATTAATGCCAAAGGTACAGTGTGATGTCTGTAATATAGTAGATATTTATCACCTCTCACCTTTATGGAAATGTGGCTGAAATAAACACATGCTTTCCAAATGGCAGGTGAACAAAAGAGAACTTGAGATAATACTATAAAAGAGTGGCTCGGCGCCTGTGGCTCAACGGGCTAAGGCGCCAGCCACGTACACCTGAGCTGGCGGGTTCAAATCCAGCCCAGGCCCACCAAACAACAATGACGGCTGCAACCAAAAAATGGCCGGGCGTTGTGGCAGGCGCCTGTAGTCCCAGCTACTTGGGAGGCGGAGGCAGGAGACTCCCTTGAGCCCAGGAATTGGAGGTTGCTGTGAGCTGTGATGCCACAGCACTCTATTCAGGGTGGCAGCTTGAGGCCCTGTCTCAAAAATAAATAAAT
>CAUYON010152670.1:0-57901 GCA_963573935.1 Arctocebus calabarensis | reverse complement strand
TTTTTTTTTGAGACAGAGCCTCAAGCTGTCACCCTGGATAGAGTGCTATGGCATCACCGCTCACAGCAACCTCTAATTCCTGGGCTCAAGCGAGTCTCTTGTCTCTGCCTCCCAAGTAGCTGGGACTACAGGCGCCTGCCGCGACGCCCAGCCATTTTTTGGTTGCAGCTGTCATTGTTGTGTGGCGGGCCCAGGCTGGATTCGAACATGCCAGCTCAGGTGTACGTGGCTGGTGCCTTAGCCCGTTGAGCCACAGGCGCCGAGCCGGGAAACTATATTCTTTGCAAATTGGTTATGAGTATGGACTCTGGATCCAAATGTCCTCAGTTCAAATCAAGACCCTATTTCTTCTTATATGTGACCTTGTTGAGCCACATAATCTCTCATCCCCTGTAAACTAGACATCATAATGGTACTCACCTACCCCTTGGGTTGTTTCAAGGTTTAATGAGATAATGTGTAAGGTTTTAGCAAAGGGCTCATTCCATCATCAACTGCTCAGAAACTGTTGGTAATTATTAGTTCCATCAGCCTGGGCTGTGTTCCCCAAGGAAAAAAGGTTTGTTCACTGAGCATGTGGGCAATGAGGGGGCAGGGGGGAAAGGGGGATATTAAAGTCCCCAGGACCCACAGTGACACAGCAGCCATCCATTCAATCTGCAAATATTTATGGAGCACCTGCTATATACTGAGCATTGTTCTAAGTGCTGGGAATAGAGTGGTGAACAAGACAAAGTCCTTGCCCTCTTGGAACTCAGTAGTCTAATGAAGAAGACCAATAAACAAATAAAATCTATATTATATAGGAATGATAATACAATGGGTCAGATGGTGGTAAGTATTGTGGGAAAAAAATGAAACAGACACACAACAGGGAACTATTGAGCACCAGGGAGGAGGGTGTGGTCTTTGAGATAAAATGGTCTGAGCAGGGCTCTCTGAGGAGGTGGCATGTGGGCAGAGGGTCAGGTGAGTGAGCATGAGCTGTGGGGAGGTCCTGGGACAGGTGTTGCTGGCAAAGGCAGGAGAAGAGACGGAAGGCCCATAAGGCAGAAGTCGAGTGAGGGGCGTGTGGGAGATGCTGGTGGATAGATTGTCAGGAGCCTGGTCAGACAAGACCTCAGAGGCCATGTGAGTCTTGGGCTTTTACTCTGCGTGGCTCGGGAGCCCAGGAGAATTTGACCAGGGGAGGAAGATATTGACTTAGGTTTTACAATGTCCACTCTGGCTGCTGGATGGAAAATAGAATAGAGCAAAGTCAAGGAAAAGCCTGAGGACCTTATGAGGACCCATAAGGAGGTTGCAACAAAGATCCAGGCTTGAGATGAGGGTAGGTGGAGCAAAGTAGCAGCAGTGGGGGGCCGTGGGGGGGCTCCGCTTCAGGCTGAGCTAACAGGATCTCTTTCCTTCATTGGCCCTCTCTTTCCCCACTGGGATAATAATGGCTCAGAACCCATTCACTGGAATCAGCCATAACCTGTGTCGGCCACTTTCTGTGATTTTTGGCATCACTTGCCTGTGCCTTGATTTTCTTATCTGCCAAATGGACATTCTAACATTATCTATCTCGTGTGATTTGGAGGAGTAGCAAATTAAATAGTATATACATAGCATTTAGCACAATGCCTCGAACACAAAATGTACTCAACAATTATCATTAGCCATTGTTATCTGTACTATTATTTATAAAACATGGATTCCACAGTGGTTTTCAAACTGTGTGTCATGGCACACTCACCATCATTTTAACATGAATATCTCTGAGTTTCTCTTTCTTGATATGTCTGAAATTTTGTTTTGAATAGTCAATCCCACAGCTGAAACATGTTTACAGCCCCCTGAACTTGGTGACTGTCCATGAGGTGCCTCTCAGCTCTTAATCTGCAGGTTGTCCAATCTCTCCTCCTGGGAGAATCTTCTGCAGGAGAACCCTCTCCTGCCCCACCTGCCTTCTTTCTCCTGCCCATCCAGCTGCCATGGGCCATTAGACCTGCTCCTAACAGACACAGCAGCGCAGAGGCAGTGGTGATTGAGCCCAGTGTCCCCTGTTTGATCTATGAAGACCACACAGGAGAACCCTTGGGAGTAGGAGGAACAGCTGCCAGGAAATGGCTTTGAACCCCAGCAGCTGGGCTAAAGGTCCCCAGGGAGAGGAGGGAGATTGGGTGGGTTCTATCCTGGCCTCTCCATTCACCACCCTGCCTTTGTTTGGGTGTCCACATTCCTCCCCTGGGAAATCCTATCAACCTCCAGTAGTCGTGCCCATCCTCCAACCCCACCTCCAGCTGCGAAGATTCTAAAGCACAGATGCAACCCTGCCATGGCCCTTGCTCTCCTGAGCCTCTAGAGCAAGTTTAAGCACTTTAGCCTAGCTTCAAGGCCCTTTGCCCTCTGCCCTTTTTTCTCTCTCTGCTGTTCTACCCTCAGTGATGACCTGCTGCTCCGTCCCACAGCAGCATCCCCAGTAGCAAGCCACACACTCCTGGCTGCTCAGAGCAGCTGCCTGCAGTACCTCCTCCTACACGCTTGTACATTCTCCTCCCAGTGAAACTCTGCACATCCTTCGAGGTCCAGCATAAATGCTACCTCTTCTGAGAAGCTTTCCCTGAACAAACCCAACACACACCACCCTCTACCCTTCGCACCCCACCTCCTACTCCCTCAACCAGGCAAAAGTCATTGTTTTTAAACTAAAATGGAAACTACTTGGCTGTTTCATTTGTTTATCAGAGCAATATATACACTCTTGTTGAAATTTCAGGCAGTATAGAAAAGGCGTAAAGAAAGACTCCCCCCTTACCCTTAGGGCAGAAGGGTTGTGTTAGGGAAGATTTCCACTCACTAATTAGATATTTCTTGTACTACTTGAAGATTTTACATCTGGTTTTTAATTAATCCAGAAATACATGTATACATTCACCTGTGTTTAAAAAATCTGTGTTTCAGATATTACTGAAAATGATGGTTATTGTTTATTAAGACTTAGATGAGATCATTTGTCTTATGACAATCCTGTCAGGTAGGGAGTGTGATAATGAAGAATAAGGACTGGAGAGTCAAAACACTGGCTCCACCACTTACTAGCTGTGTGGCCTTGGGCAAGCCACTTAACCTCTCTGGGCTTCAACTTGCTCATCTGTGAACGGGGATAACAAGAGTCCCTACCCTAATGAATTAATACCTAATATATATGTACTTTGTATAGTACTCAGCATATAGTAGTGCCTAATTAGTGCTAGCTAGTGTTATTGGCCTTGTTTCACAGATGTGGAAATTGAAGCCCAGAGAGGAATAGCCTTGAAGTTATTAAGTAGCCAAGCCAGGGTTTGAAGCCATGCAATTAGGCTTCCAACCTCCAAGCTGTGTTACCTGCTGGTGGTAATAACCCTGTGCATTGTTTTGAGAAGCAGAAGGAAAAAATCAGAAAAGTACATATTTTAAAAGCATTATTTTAATACAAGGTACACACTGTTAACATTCTGGGTTCTTCCTCTGAGACTTTCCCCCCAGGCATGATTACTCATTTCCCTTTGCCCCACAGCCCTGAT
Source organism: Arctocebus calabarensis (assembly GCA_963573935.1). Lineage (NCBI taxonomy): Eukaryota > Metazoa > Chordata > Mammalia > Primates > Lorisidae > Arctocebus > Arctocebus calabarensis. Next base: position 54,353 of record CAUYON010152670.1, on the reverse strand, counting down.
CACATTCTGTTGTGATCATCTGCCCACTTGCCTGGTTTTCCCACCAGATCACCAGCCTCTGGGGAGTCAAGGCCTTGCCTTTTCTTTTCTCTGTCTCCCATGGTGACTGGCTTAAAGAAGACCCTCTGTTACAGTTGGTCACTTTGCCCCCCAGTTCTGGCAAGATCCCTGGCAGCTTTGGCAACATGAAGTCTGTTGAATCAGGCTTTATGTTTGTAGCTGATAGGGGTGTTGAAGCAAGGTAGAAGCCTTCTGCAGTATGGACATGGCACTGACATCTGCTGGGCTTACATCCTCAGCCTTCCAAACTGTCAACAGGCTAAGAATAAGGACAAGGTAGAAGATATAATAGAAACAACCCGGGTAAGTTCCCAGGAGGATACAGGTGTGACTGACTTAAGAGATGGAGGAAAGTGCTCAATAGATGTTGATGTGAACTGGATGTTGATGCTGACAGAACTTTTGAGATCAGAATTCTGGGCAATCACTTCATTGCTTGGGGTTTAGGTACTCTACCTGTAAAGCCCTGTTGAGGGCTTGAGAATTTTGTTTGAGTTTTCCCAGGATTTGGACAAGAAAGCAGGATAGCTGAGAGCTAGGGCACTGGTGCAGATCAAGGTATCATGACTTCCCATCTGTATGACTGTGGGAGAGGTAATTTCCCCAACCAGAGCTTCTGCCTCATCTGTGAATAGGGGTAGTGACAGTTAGCCACCTCTTAAGTTTCTTCTAGAAATATCTTGAGATAATATATAAATGTACAGGGCTTGCCATACAACATATGCTCAGAAACATTTACTATTATTATTATGATAATTGGCCCAAGTAGCAGCCCACTCTTCTTGCTTAGTAACAAGATGGGGGTAGGAGAGGAACCTTAGGGGTCCTAAATCTCAACAACCCTCACCCACTGGCCTCATATCAAGGAAGGAGACTTGCTGTGTGGCTCCAATAAAGTGATCACCCAAAGTAAAGGGAGGCAGAGTCATTTGAATAGAGGCAAAAATGCCCTGTCAATCAGACTGCCCAGAAACAGAGCAGTTCCAAGGATGTGAACTTCATAGGCCCAGAGGCGTGCAGATGGAAGTGGCTACCTCTGGCAGGAATCCTGCTTCAGTTTGGAGGATAAACTAGATGATTCCTAAAGCCCCTTACAGCTTTGAGTGCTTTATGACTCTAACTTTGGGGCTTTATGAGGCTAGGTTCTGTGGTGCTTAACTGCCTGATTACAAGTTGCAAATAAGTAGTGGCCCAGGGGCAAATTCAGCCCAAGGATGCGTTGGTTTGGCCCACACAGTACTTTTTAATCCTACTTTTTAATGAAAATTTAATTATAGAAAACATTAAACAAATACAGTAGTAGAGAGAGTAAAGTAACGATCCCCCATGAACCATCACCTTGCTTCAACAATCATTGACTCTTGGCAGCATCATCCAATAGACTCTCTACAGTCATGGAAATGCTATCTGCAGTATTCAATATAGTAGCCACTGGCCACACATGGGTATGGAGCACTTGACCTGTCAATAGTGTAACTGAGTAACTGAATTTTTAACTTTATTTACTTTTAATTAATTTACACTTAAATAACCACATGTGGTGTTGGACATGTAAGTGTTGGGGAGCATAGCAGTAGACCCCACCCCACTTCCTTTCCTAACATGTTATTTTTGAAGCAAATCCATGACATCATATCATCACATCCCTAAATATTTTAGGACATCTCTAAAAAGACAGGCTTTTTGAAAAACATAACTAAAATATGTAATACTGCTATCACACCTACAAAAACGAATAATAATTTCTTAAAAATTCATGTGGCATTTCTTTAACTTGTTGCCAACATTTCCAAATTGAGATTTTCTCCTTCCTCCCTCCATCCCACTGTCTCTCCCTCCCTTCCCCCTTCTACCTTGTTTAATTTCCATTTATTGAGAAATTGAAACTTCAGCCATGTTGGGCTCACATTCTCCAAGGTTGGAGCTGATAGGTGGCTGCCTCTTTAGACAGGGCACCCCTTTATACTTCCCAAGAGTCCCTCATAATGATACCAGCCTGACCCCCCTGAGCGTTGGCATTAGAGACCCTAACTACTATCTAGTATTACACACCCAGACCAAGGACAGATAGAAATGATGCTTTCTCCCTTCCTTGATCTCCTGGTACCTTCTCCCCTCCCCCATTGGCTCATGACACCCCAACTCCACACAGGGATATCAGGAAAAGATAGAAAGATGGAACAAAGGGCCTTGGGTTTGGGTTTGGGGTCCTGGGTTTCAGTCTCCATTCAGTACCCATTTCATCAACCCATTTCACAGATGGTGGAAACGGAGGTCAAGGCAAGCTGGCTGTACCCATACAGTGAGGGATGAATTTCATCCTAAATGCTTCTCTGGAGAAGGCCTGCCTGCTTCTCTGCTGGGCAAAAAGAAGGACACTGGCTGGGAGCTGATGGGGCTGAGTGGGATGGGAGAGGGTCTCGGTTTCTCAGTCAGAGCCTAAAATTAGTGGCTAGAAAATGCTTGGCCTGAGCCCAGCAAAAAAAAAAAAAAAAAAAAAAGAGGTGCTTTGACTCTGTGGGGGGCTGCTGAGGAGGAGGGAGAGAGCCCAGCTTCCAGCAGAACCACATGAAATGGGAGCCAAATGTGTAAAATCACATTCTTTACTGACATTTATGACTCATTTGGCTGCCAACCCCAGGAAGGTCCCATTTTGCATCCTTGCAGGAGCACTCAGCACTAGGGCTAGGCAGATGGAGAGAGGGCCCAGGGCCATCACCCTTCAATAGTTTCTCAGGCCCTATATGCAGGTATTTAAGTATATCTGGGGGCCCATTGTTTCCTGGAAAACTGCGGGCTAGATCTGGGTTCCTGGGGCCTAGCTCAAGTTGATCTGTGCCCCAAGGTGGAAAGGGAAGAGCTGGCCAGTGCAGGTTTGGGGTGCAACACTGATTATTTGTCCTCAGGCAAGTCAGTTCTCTAAGCTCTCTGGAATCCATCCCTTTCTTTTACGTGGCAACTGGTCTCTGGTTTTCCACCCTTGTCCCTCTGCAATCTGTTCCCTACAATCAGGAGGCTTCTTCTAAAATGCTAAAATGGTATCTAATCCTGTCACTCCCTGTTAAAAACCTTCCTGGCTCCCTATCACCCTCAAGATAAAGACCAAATCCTTCAAAACCCCAGCCCACCTCATTTCTTGCTTTCTCTCCTCCTTCTCTGGGCTCAGCCATCTGCCCCTTGCTGCTCTCTTCCTCCCAGGACCTTTGCCCTTGTTTTCTCCATCAAAAATGTCTTTCCATCCCTTCTTTCCCTTGTTAACTCCTGTGACTGCTTCAGATCATGGCTCAGTAGTCACCTCCTCCAGAAAGCCTTCCCTGACTGCCATGCCCTTCCCAAGCTGGGCCAGGTCCTTTCCCAGTAGCACTGCTGTCCTCAGTGCTGGAGCATGACCCCCTGTTGGAGGCATGTCTGGTGCCCACGGAGCATGTTCGTTGTGACTTGCTTGAATGATGCTTTAGTTAATCTTCAGGTCCCCATTAGACTGAGTTCTTAGCAGGTGGGATGGGTCTGTCTTGCTCACCATTGGGTTAGGGTTAGTGTTTTCACACAGTTCTGGACGCATAATAGGTGCTCAAAAATGATTGGTGAATGAATGTCAAATGAATTTTACCTTTTCTGAACCTCACTTTCTCTATCGGGGAAATGAGGATCATATCCACGAACCTCACAGGGCTATAGAAGGAATTGTAGAAAAGTACATATAGAAGGTATTTGATTAGTTATTTTCAGGCGGCAGGCAGAGACCCCGAAGAAGACCTGGCTGGAGAACTTCTCTGACCCTCTGTCCTCCGGGGACAGGTCCAATGAGCACTAGGGAAAGCTAGCCTAGGAATGGGTCCCAGGTGTGTTTGAAACCAGAAAGTACAAGCCTTCCTCCTTCCTCATGGTGCCTCTGATTCTAAGAACTTCATAAAACATTCTGCTGATCAAGTACCCAGCCCTGGACTAGACATTTTATACATATTACCACTTTCTGATTTCACAGTTACCCTGAGTTGAGCGTTGAGCAGATGGGTTTAGACGCGGGAGGCAATTTGCCTAAGACCACACAGCCAGTACATGATAGAGCCAGGATCTGAGCCCAGGCCTCCCTGCCTCCCTAGCCTGGTTCTTTCCCTCTGCATTTGGCCACTTCTACTTAGGGAGCTTATAAAGCAGACATTATAAAGTATATTCACTTTCTTCATTCACTCACTCAAAAAATAAATATGCATTGATCATTAATGATGTGTCAGGCACTGGGGACGTGTCAGGGAGCAAAAAAGGTAGATGTGGTTCCCACTTTCATGGCACTTACAGTCCAAAGGGCAGAGACAGACAGTAAATATGTAAGTGAGTAAATCAGATGGTTTCAGGTTGTTATATGTGTTGCTAAGAAAACAAACAGGGTAACATGGCAGAAAGCTACAGGGTAGACAGAAGTGATTTGGGGGTGTCTAGGTCTGGCAAGGCCCCTGAGGGGGTGACATGGAGCTGAGATGGGAAGAGTGAGCATTTGGCCAGCATTAGTCAGGGCCTTCCTAGACAGAGGCCTGCTAAGGTGCAGCTGGAGAATGTTGGGGGACCGTGGAGGGAGAGGGTCCTGGAGGGGGGGCATAGGCTGGGTCCTACTGGATCTCAGAGGTCATGGTAAGGATTTTATTCTTTAGAGTACTGGGGAGGGCCCTGACCTGACCTATGAGTTTATAAGCTCCCTGTCTGCCTGTAGAGAACGAGCTCTAACAGGAAAAAGATGGGAGCAAGGGGCCTGGAGGAGGCTGCTGGAACTTGGCTCAGAGTGGCGACACAGTGGAGAGAAGCACTTGGGTTCAGAACACAGCTGTGGGGCCTGAATCTTATCAGAGGCTGGTGGGGGGCATGGAGGGAAATTCCATGGTGTACAAGAATCGGTTATTGAGGCCCATTTTGTAGAGGAGACTGAGGCCTACAGAAGAGCTGGACTTTCTAGGAATCGCGTGGGTCTCTTGACTCTCCAGTTACTATCATCACCCATCCTCTACTTTTCTCTAAAGCTGCATAATCCCCAGTGAAGCTTTTAGGTCCATCCAGGATCCTAGCAGAGTCCTCCTGGGCAGCTGAATGGCACACCAGGGAGGTAGGCAGCTGAGGCACCAAGGAGACAGAATAGGGACTCATTGTGCTCTCCATCCCTGCTGTGGCTCAGGAGGCTGTGCAGCGCTCGGACCGAATCCTAAATCTGGTGCTAACTTGCTGTGTTACTTCAGACCAGTCCCAGTCTCTTTCTGGGTCTCAATTTCCTCATCCATAAAATGATGGTAAGAGTGGTACCCACTTCAAAGATTCGTTATGAGGTTATGGACACACTAATCTGCACATGTATAAAAAGGCTCAGCCCAGCCTGTCTTTTGCTTGACATTCAGTAAATGTGAGCCGTTGCCATTATTATTAACCCTCCACGCCATCCCCTGCAGACCTACAGATACAACGGGCTCAGCTGGCAGGGGTGTCCTGTTCCTTCCCATCAACTTACCTCTCCTGCCTCTCCCATCTGTCTCCCTGCCCTGCCCTGATCACTCTGCAGGGGTCTGCAGGGCCAGGCCCACCTTGACGATCAGAGAGCTAGCCAACCATGGAGGGCAGTTCTGGATGGGGAGGGAGGAGGGAGCCACTGGAAGCTGCTGTGTTTTTGGCCCAGAGCTGTGAGGGGGAGTGGGGAGGGGCGAGAACACACACTCGGAAATGCTGAGACCGACAGATGGAGGAGCTGAGGATGTGAGAGACGCAGATAGACAGAGAGAGACCCAGAGTCAGGGAGAGGGGGAGCAGGCAGGGGAGGACGGCCGAGAAACTGTAGTCACGCTAAACCACAAGCTGAGCAGTAGTCCAGATGAACCAAGTGGCCAAGGGACTAAAAGATACGGACAGACAGATCACCAAGCACACCTATCATCTAAGACACAGACAGAAAACTGGGCAGAAAAGCAGACCCAATATCCATGGGGACAGACACACTAAAGTTTCTGGCCTCTTAGGGCAGACGGACAGGCTGACCTAGGATCATAGGATCGGGTTAACAGATGGACATAGTAACTGAGAGACAATGTGACATGTAGTCCAAGGGACAGACAGGTGGACTGACCCCAGGACCAAGGGTTAGACTGACTGACAGTAATGGAGGAAGAGATAAATGTGCCTGACTGTGTATTCAAGGGACAGACATAACAGACAGGCTGATCTGAGCCACAGACAGACAGAGACAGTGACCCAGGATCTGAGGTCAGACAAAGTGATGGGTCAGGCTCTGGCCAAAGTTTGACTGGAATGAAACCCAGGCCAGAAACCCTGACCTAGAACCAGAGACTTGGGGTGACTCAGGAACAAAGAGCAGGAGAAAGACAAGGTGACCCAGATGCTTGGCCCAGAAGCTTCCTGGCTTTTCAGGAACATAGGATCCTCTCAGCCTCTTCTCCTCCTTCTTCTCCTTAGAGAGGAGACTCTGAACCCTGAAGAAGGCTGGGAGTTCCCAGGTCACAAGAGGAAAGCGGGCCTGGGGAGAAGGAAATGAATTTCCATTCATTTCTTCACCCTGTTACCTGCTTGTGGAGCAGGCATTGGGTCCAGAAAAGATAGCTCTTTGGATCCTTGAGCAGAAGGATTTCACACCCTGCTGGCTTCTCTCCTCCTCTCTAGGCTTGGCTTTTTTGCTCCCAACCCCACCCCAACAATGTACACTTATCTGCTCTTCCTGTTTCTTCCTGGACAAGCTTTTTCTTGAAGCACATAACTGGGAATCAGTAAGTTGGATTCAAAATAGACTCAGTGCCTGTTTCCTACTCTATAAAATGGATTTAGCAGAAGCTGCCTATGAGGTTAATGGCTCACACCAGGCCTGGGGCAGTTTAAGTCTCAAAGTTGCTAGAAAGGGGGAGGCCTGGCTACACTGCAAGGGCCTCAGGGAAAGCTTTCTGGAGGAGGAAGGACAGAAGTGAGTCAGCATAGGCAGAAGGAGCCTATAAGGTATCCTGGCTCTTCGTAAAATGAGGCACAGAAACCTCAAGGCCCTCCAAGTTCAGGAACGAGACACACACATAGACTCACATTTATTTGTTCAACAATATTTAGTGAGTGCCTACTACATGCAGTGATGCTGGGGTCACAGTGGTGACCAACACAGACAAGGTATCTGCCTTCATGGATCCACAGTGGTAGAACAGAAAATAAATATATATAAATAAATCACCCGGGAGAGGTGGCTCACACCTGTAATCTCAGCACTCTAGAAAGACAAGATGAGAAGATCACTTGAGCTCAGGAGTTTGAGACCAGCCTGAGCAAGAGAGAGACCCCATCTCTAAAAATAGCCATTGTGGCAGGCGCCTGTAGTCCCAGCTACTCAAGAGACTGAGGCAGGAGAATCACTGAAACTCAGGAGTTTGAGGTTGCTGTGAGCTAGGCTGGTGCTACAGCACTCAGGCCTAGAGGAACAGAGTAAGGATGTCTCAAAAAAAAAAAAAAAAAAGAAGTAGAAGAAAAAGCAGAAATAAAGGAAAGAAATATATAAATAAAGAAATAAGGTTATTTTATCATGCATGTTAAGAAGGTAAGACAGGATGGTATGGTAGACTAGAGTGATTTGGCAAGGGCAAAGCTGCCAACACAGCCTAGGCAGCGTAGGAGGCCTTTCTAAGAAGGTGACATATGAGCAGATGAGGAGCCAACTGCAGGGGGATCTGGCAAAGGGATGTTCCAGGCAGAGCAAGCAGCAAGTGCAAAGGTCCTGAGTCAGTGCATCTGGAGTGTTGGGGACAAAAGGGACAGTGGTTTGAGATGAGGTGAGAGAAACAGACAGCGCCAGATGGTTTCAGGCCTGTGAGCCAAGGGGAGAAGCCTGGGTTTTATTCCAAGAGTGATGGGAGGCCCCTGGAAGGTTTTGTGAAGGAAAATGACATGATCTGACAGGTTTTAGAAACACCCGCTGGCTGCCATGTGGAGAGTGGACTGTAGGGAAGTAGCCATGGGTGCAGGCAGCCCACACAGAAGGCTGACATGGCCCCTAAGCAGGAGAAGACTGTGGCCTGCACCAGCTAGTGGTAGTGGACGTGGATAGTCTGGGAGTGCATTTTGGAGGAAGAAGAGATATACAACCATCCCAAGTCAGATTCCCAAGAGACAGTGTCCTCCTGAGTGAAGACCAGCAGCTTCTCTCAACTTCCTTTCAAATAGTGTGGAATATGGGATAGGATGGGCTTCCTGGAGGAGGTTTCAAGAGAGGTTGCTCAGTGGTCAAGAGGAACCAGAGGTCTCTGCCCAGTGTATGTGCCCCCTTCCATGAGCACACCCCTCTGCAGTTTATAGATCATTCTAAGATCCATTGTCTCATTTAATACCAACAATAAGGAGAAAAATCAGGCTCAGAGAAGCAGAGAAACTACCCAAGACCACACAGCAAGTCCTGACAGCAAGTCCAGGTCAGGGCTAGCTAAGAAGAAAACCCCTAAACCCAGCCATCCCATCTTTCTGATCCTTACCCCAGTGGCTGTGATGTAGGCAGATGGCAAATGCCAGCCCCACTTTAGAGAAGGGGAAACTGAGGGTCAGGAAAGTTAGGTTGCGTGTCCTGGGGAGGACTGGTTTAAGACTTTTGTGGGCCCCATATCTATCAAACATATTAAAATGCAGCCACATCAAACATCAAATGTAAATTATATATAACCAGATAAAAGCCAAATTGCCATTGACTGGCTGACATCATGTTCTGTTTTGCAGACATTTAATTAAACATTTATTAATTTTGATTCTGTAGTTTTTCCCTGTGTTTGGAGCCAATTTTTTTTTTTTTCAGGCTTCAAACATTTTCCTAGGCGCATGAAAATCTCACAGGCCTTTGGCAGCAAGCATTCGTGCTGGCTGGAAAGAACAGCCACAGTTTTGGTCCGGTTGCCAAAAGGGACAGAGTGAGGCAAAACCCAAGCCTTTCATCCCCAGATTGCAGTGTGGTCTTTCCACACTCCCCACTGACCCCACATTCCTAGGACTCAAAGGCCTCCCCCTTCCCTTCTCCATTGCTGCTCCTGTTCTCAGGGCCCTGGGCTGCATGAGCCCTTTGTCTAGGGTTGGCTGGGAGCTGGCAGAAGAAGGGGCAGGAGTGGGCGGGGAGTGGGCAGGCAGCCTGTCAGGTGCTGATGGATGCTGGCCAGGGACTGGGGCCTCCCTCATGCTGACCCAGGCCCGGAAACAGATGGTCTTCCAGCCTGAGAGAAACTTCCAGGGTGTCACCCTCCCCCAACTCCCCAGGCCCCTTCTCTTTGGACCAGCTGGTCTCTCCTTCCTATTCAAAGCCAGAGCTGAGGGAACGGGAAGGAAGTGGGGTGGAGGGGAGAGGAAAGCTGGGAAAGGGGGCCTGTGTTCTAGGTCCCTCAGAAGCTCTGGGGCCATCCTGGTCTCTCCCCTATCCCCTTACCTCTGGCCACCTCCAGATCTGCTCTCTGCCCCTTCTCTATCCCCTGCCTTAGCTCAGCCCTGTCATGCAGGCCTGGACCAAACCCCATCCCTCCTGGCTTTCCTCCAAACCAGCCTCCAGAGCATGCTTTCTAAGCTCCTGAGCTTATCACATCACCCCTGATTCTGGGATGGAATTAGATTTAGAATAAAATCTCAACTCTTCAGTCCAGAATTTGGTGTCCTTCACTATTCTCATCTGCTTATGCCCCTTGCCCATTAAAACCCCCATATCCAGGCCTGAAAAACCACTGGCCATTCCCCTAAAAGACCATGTTCTCTCAAGTCACTGTGCCTTTGCAGTGACTGGTTCTTCCACCTGGAATGCCCTCCACCTATGTGCGTCCATGCTTTAAAACTGAGATCAAAGGCTTCTTCCTTCACAAAGTCCTCTGACCCCTTCCCCCAGGCAAAATTACCCTTCTCTTCTCTGGGTTCCAAAGCATCTTGCAGCACCTATTTCACCTCAAACCTTATTTTTCTCCCATGGAACTGCAAAATAGACAAGGGCACAAAACCTGGCACAGAGCAGGTGGTGAAAATACACCTGCTCCATGAATGAATAATTGAAAAGGGCTTCAGGGACCCTTTTATGTCAGGTAGGCAGGGGCCCAAGTAATGGAAGATGCAGGGAGACAAGTTTTGCTTATCAGAAGAAACACAGTCCAACTCTGGAGCTGCTCAGAAGCCAAGGACTCAGGGGCTCCCTATCTCAGAGAGTCCAGGAGCAGTAGATGTAGAAGCACCAGGCTGGAAACTGCCAAAGGAATTCCAGCATGGCATGGGAGAGTTGGACTGAGGAGCCTTTGATTTCCCAAGTCAGCCTCTGAGGGAACTGCCCCCCTTCCCACCCTGGGTGCCCATCCTGTAATGTATCATATTGAGACTGTGTCTATACCCACCATCAGTTGGTGCCAGAATGACCCAGGGATGAGGAGGAGGGCCCTAAATGGGATGTTCCCGGCCACATTTTGAGGGGTGTCTAGGTCCAAGAATATTAGCTCTGAAAGGATCGCCAGAGTCACCAAGTCTATTCCTTTCATTGGCATATGGAGAAACTGAGGCCCAGAGAAGCCACACAGTTGCTAAGACCAGGATACTTATTTGGGGAAACTCTAAGTATCAGCTGGACCCAGATTCCAGGGAGCACCGTGATTCCTCCCTTGGGATGATGGCACACAGTGAATAGAGTTGGTCCCCTGGTTCCAAAATAACATCCTGGAAATGCCAACACTTCACATCTGGAAGTAGACCCCTAAATGCTTGAGTCTCCAATTTTAGATTCAGGCAGTAGGGTCATTGAATCTGTGTTGGGATTGTCCCCCCTGGTTTCCTAGGGAAGCCACTTTTGGAGGAGCTCTCTATGGGGGTTCTGAGACATCTGTGTGGACAGGTCCCTTCATATCCTACATGGGCACCACACTTCTTTTTACCCATGTAATCCTCACAGCAATTTTGGGAGGGATTAACTGGGGTCAGGGAGAGTCTTGGTCAAGATCATACAGCAAATTACAAGCAAAATCAGGAACTGAACTCAGGACTTCAGAACCCCTTCCACACCCCTTGTAGGGTTAGCTGAGTTCATTCAGGTCAGCAAATCTGCAATTATGCACACCTTCATTCATTCAGTGCACAAGGATTGAGCACTTACTTTGTGTAAGAACTGAAGATAGTGGCTCAACGGGCTAAGGCGCCAGCCACGTACCTGAGCTGGTGGGTTCGAATCCAACCTGGGCCCGCCAAATAACAATGATGGCTGCAACCAAAAAAAGGCCAGGCGTTGTGGGGGGGCACCTGTAGTCCCAGCTACTTGGGAGGCAGAGGCAGGAGACTCCCTTGAGCCCCGGAATTGGAGGTTGCTGTGAGCTGTGATGCCACAGCACTCCATCCAGGGTGACAGCTTGAGGCTCTGTCTCAAAAAAAAGAACTGAAGATAGAGCAGTTAGCCAGCCAACCTAGTCATTCTCGGGGTGCTCACAGTTGGGGGAGATGCACGCATAATCAGGCAGTTATGACAAGTGCTAGGTTAGAGGAAAGCCTGGGAGAGGCCCTACCGCATGCAGAGTGGTCAGTAAAAGCTTTCTGGAGGAAATCATGTTGAAAAGCTGAGTCTTGGCTTGGCTTGGTGCCAGCCACATACACCGAGGGTGACAGGTCTGAACCCAGCCGGCCAAACAATGACAACTACAACAAAAAATAGCCAGGCATTGTGGCTGGTGCCTGTAGTCCCAGCTACTTGGGAGGCTGAGGCAAGAGAATCACTTAAGCCCAAGAGTTTAAGGTTGCTGTGAGCTGTGATGCCATGGCACTTTGTCTCAAAAAAAAAAAAAAAAAAAAAAAGGAAGAGGAAAGAAAGAAAAGAAAAGAAAAGCAAGAGTCATCCAGGTTTGGGGCTGGGGCAGGGTTAGGGGACAGGGTGGGGTATTCCAGGCAGAGGAAACAGAAGGTACAAAAAAAACTCAGTGATGAGAGAGACATTGAGAGCTCTGGAGAGATCTGTGCTGAGTAGCCAGAAAGAGTCACGAAGTCTGTTTAGAAACGTGTCACGAGAGGAAGCAGCAAAGTCTCATGTACCAAGAGAAAGTGTCTGTGAGCAACTTCCTTGCACCCTGTGGTGAGAACCGGACACTCAGAGGTGAGGGTGGGAACCAGGCCAGGAAGCTGCTGATGACAACTGAACTCAGGCTGTCACCAGACACAAGGGACTGTCCCTTAAGGAATCTACGTGAGCAAAACTTTCCATGGCTTACAGTACACCTATGAGGCAGTGTGCCTAATGGTTAGAGTGTGGCGCCTGAGACTAGACTGATTGGGTTTGAATCCCGGTTCCTGGCTGTGTGACCTTGGACAAAAGACATACCTCTCTGGGTCTCAGTTTGCTCTTCTATAAAGTGGGGGATGATAATAGGGCTGGTGTAAGTTCGGGGCACTCTCAGGTGTCAATAACCCTGGAAGAAAGCAGGCCTCCAACCCGTTATAGGAATAATGATAGCGCTACTTTAAAGGCTTTCTTTGTGCCAGTACTTAAACTAATGAGCCCATTCAGTGCCCCTGGACAACAGTTCCAGGAGGCGAGCCTTCCAATACGGTCCTTTGAAACAGACACAGGGCAGAATGACTTGCCCCCTGCGCCTGCTAAGTGGCTCCGGACGGGTGGGACGGGCCAGTGGACCGAGGGGCGGGAGCTGAGCACGGCGTCCCTCCCGCTCCCGCAGGTACCTGCGCGCCCTGTACCTGGGGCTGCAGAGCCGCTGGCGCGGGGAGCGGCTGCGGCGCCACTTCTACTGGCGGATGCTGTTCGAGAGCGCCGACGTGAGCATGCTGCGCCTCCTGGAGACCTTCCTGCGCAGCGCGCCGCAGCTCGTGCTGCAGCTCAGCCTGCTGGTGCACCGCGGCGGCGCGCCCGACCTGCTGCCCGGTGAGCCCCGCGCGGCCCCTCTTTGCCCTGCCAGCAGCCCCTGCCTTTTCTCCCCGCTCCACGCGCCCTGGGGGTGCCCTGCGCACCGCCCACCTCACGGCCTACCCAGTCAGGTTTTAGGAAGGCTCCCCCTTTGGCCCTTACCACCCTCCAGGCCTCTCGAGACCCAGACCTGTGTCCCCTCTCATGGCCCACTTACCCCCAGAGTGAGGACGGACTGGCTGTCCTCCCCTCACTGCTCCTCTGGTCCCCCGGGCACTCCTTCCTTCCCATTGACAGCGCCAACCTGACCCTACTTCGGCCAAGTCTAGAGAGGCCCTTCACCTCATCAACACCACTTAGAACCTCTGGGCAATCCCCTGCCCTCCCCGTTCTGTCCTGAGACCAGCCTCCATCTCTTGGGGACCTCCCTGCATCACAGATCTGCCCTGTCTCTACCAATTTCCAGAGAACCTGCCCATCATGCTACCTCTTCTCTGGGGCCCCAGGGGCCTTGTCCTTCTATAACAGACAGACAGGCCAATCCCCTACTCCTCAATATCCAGTCTTCCTGAAGCACCCTATGCTCTTCCCACCCAGACCTGCCCAACCCATTCTCAGTCTCCTTGCCCCGAATACTGGGTCCCAGCCACAACTCTTCTCACTTTGGGTCTCTTCTCTCCACCCCACCTCATCCTGGGGGCCCACATCTTCTAATGGTCCCCTCCCGGCTCCTCCATGCCCTGTGACCCTCTCTTCACCTCCTCTCCCACACCCGGAGTCCTGGACCCTAATTTCCTACCCTTCCACCAAAAATCTCTGAACCTTAACAGCTCCATGGGGTCCTATACTTGACCTTTATGGAGACCAAATCACCTGTCTCCCATCTCCCTTTATGCTCCCACCCCCGCAAAAACACCCAGTCCCACGTGGCACTTCATCATTGCTCTTGGACAACCCCCACCCAGACCTTCCCATAGTCCTGCTGATTCACAGTCTTCCCTCGCACCTCCTCAAACCCAGCTCCTGACCCAGAACCCTCCCCTCTTCCCAGACTCCAACCCAAACCCACCCCTAACCCAGCCCACCCTGGCCCTGCCCTGTCTCCACAGCCCTGTCCACCTCTGCCTCCCTTGTGTCCCTGGCCTGGACGTTGGCCTCCTACCAGAAAGTGCTGCGGGACTCGAGGGATGACAAGCGGCCACTGTCCTACAAAGGTGCAGTGGCCCAGGTGCTGTGGCACCTGTTCACCATTGCTGCCCGCAGCCTGGCCTTCGCACTCTTCGCCAGCGTCTACAAGCTCTACTTTGGCATCTTCATTGTGGCCCATTGGTGCGTCATGACCTTCTGGGTCATCCAAGGGGAGACAGACTTCTGCATGTCCAAGTGGGAGGAGATCATCTACAACATGGTGGTGGGCATCATTTACATCTTCTGCTGGTTCAACGTCAAGGAGGGCCGCAGCCGCCGCCGCATGGCCCTCTACTACTGCATAGTCCTGCTAGAGAATGCTGCTCTGACCGGCTTCTGGTACTCTAGCCGCAACTTCTCCACCGACTTCCACTCGCTCATCCTGGTCTGCGTGGTGGCCTCCAGCTTTGCACTGGGCATATTCTTCATGTGTGTCTACTACTGCCTCCTGCACCCCAACGGGCCCATGCTGGGTCCCCAAGCACCTGGCTGCATCTTCCCGGAGTCCCCAGGGTCCTGTGGCCCACCATCTGATGCTGTCACAAGTCCCCCAAGGTCTCTGCCGAGGACTACAGGCACCGAGCGAGATGGGGCCTCAATAGGGGGTGAGAGAGCCGGAACCCCCACACCACCTGTCTTCCAGGTGCGGCCTGGCTTGCCCCCGACACCAGTGGCCCGCACCTTACGGACAGAGGGGCCTGTTATTCGGATCGACCTGCCTCGGAAGAAGTACCCAGCATGGGATGCTCATTTTATTGACCGCCGGCTCCGGAAGACCATTCTGGCTCTGGAATACTCCTCGCCTGCCACTCCCCGGTTGCAGTACCGGAGTGTGGGGACCTCCCAGGAGCTGCTGGAGTATGAGACCACGGTGTAGGCTATGGTCTCCCCCCCAAAGAAAGGGACAGACTTGGCTAACTCTACATCAGCCACAGTGGTGAGCCCAGAATATCAGGGCCACCAGGCTGTGGGGGAGTGGATCTATTGGTCCAAGGGTAAAGTGGCCCTGCCATTGTGTTCTTGCAGGGGAAGGGCAGCCTTTTGGAGGCCCCAGCCCTAGGTCCCATTTTCAGGCCTGTGGCCCATTCCCTGGAGTCCCCTGAACCAGGGCCCAGGGAACCAACTGGTGCTACACTCCTCATGAGCTGTCCTGCTTTCATGGGGCCCCACACCCTCTCCCCTGCCTGGTATTACCCAAATGTCACCTCTGCTGGACCTGCCAGAGAAAGGGCACTGTCTGGGGTTTGTGACCTAAGCCTTGTGCTCCTCAGGGGGCTGTGAGCAGTGGTGGGAGGAAATCTCTGAGAAGTATGGCAGAGGCCGTGGAAGGTGTGGGGTGGGATTGGATGGAGCGTCTGTGGGCAGGGATAGCATAGTGCCTGCCAGTTCTGAGGCCTGGAGCCCGGGCAAGAGTGGAGTTGAAAGAGTGAGTTGGGGTGGGATGGGGTGTTGGGGTGGGGGCAGGCAGTGTTGGGGGTTGACAGAAGAAAGAGCCCCAGGGTCTAGTCTAGCAGAGCAAGAATGAGTGAAGGACTTGGGAGAGGAGACCCTGTCATCCAGAGCATGGAGAACATGGACATGGAGCTCCTCAAGAGTCACCCTTTGTCATGGATGAAGTTCCAGACACTTCTGGTGAAATGTTTCAAGGAGCCATTCCTTGTTCTAGATGAGCTTCTGGAATATTTCTTCTAGATAAAGGTCTTGAACACAGCAGATAAAATATCTAGGAAGATCTCCGCCTGGGCTCAAGTATACATAAGGTCCTAGCACATTTAGCAGAGGAACTGATCTAGAGACATGCTTGGTTCTAGATTAAGTTCTAGAACACTTAGCTGCTAAAATGTCCTAGGGAGTGGCTCTGGTCTACATTGTGTTAAGAAGGGTGAGGACACAGAGCCCTGCTGCTGTGCTGTGGGGAATGCTACCTCCTGCCATAGTCATGGGGTAGGAGGGGCTCTAGAACCCAGTGTGAATGGAGGATTCTAGGAATAGGTGCTCCAATTCTAGACTTCTGGAGCTTATGGGAGCTCTAGGCCCTTGTCCACCTTGCTCTATAGCCTTTCTAAAACAAAATTGTCCACAGAACCCCTGAGACATTTTAGCTGCCAACTGGTTCCTAGCTAGAAAAAAAAACAAAGCTCTGGGGATATGACATGAATCCTGGCTCTCAGCCACCTTGCAGATGGGGCTCCCTGGGGCGGCATCTGGGAAACTGACTTGTTTTGTCTCAGATCTGACAACTCCCCAGGACCTGTGGTCCATTCCCATGGCCCAAACTTCCTGGGTGCCCATCGGACCACTCACCCAGGGCTCCTCCCCCTGCCCTTGACAGCCAGTCCTGCAAGGGAGTGGGGAAGATGGCAATTCCATGGGGTAAGGGGACAGAGTTTCTAGGCTGAGCTTGGAGCCTCCTCCATGTTCCCCCCAAGCCAACTAAGGTGCATTCGCTGGGAGGGGACAGCAGGGCATGTTAAGGACATATGCAGGCCTGGGCTGGGGTGAGGTGGGCCATGAGAATCCTAGACTATGCAAATTAGAAGGTGCTTAGCCCTTCCTGGTTCAGCCTCTCTTGGTTAGAAATAGGAAACTGAGACAGAGAGTAACAGCTGCTCCCACAAGTTCTCAGACTCTGGGCTGCCCTGTCAAAAGGTGATGGGTAGTGGTGAATTTGCTGACGATGTGGGAAGAGGGCCACACTCAAGGTATAGGATGAGCCCAAAGGCGGAGAGGGTAGGACTACACACATATACACAAATAAGCACACATCACCCTTGTGATACAAGTCATCCCCCAACCTGGCACACAGGCCAAGATGGTGTGTGCATCCCTGTTGCCAACTATGAAGAATGCTTTTCCTTCTTTCTTCTACTTCCCAGATCCCTAAGGAGCCTCAGGAACCAGGCCTCAAGAGTGGTGGGTGATGGGAGAAGCCCAAGGCTGACCCAAAACAGCTTTGGTGGGTTCATCTACCTCCCTTTTCCTCTGCCCAAATTTGGCTGAATTCCATGGCCAGGTACACACAGGCCAAAGCCTTTGTGTGACAGGAGCTTTGAGGATATGAACCAGACCCTGCTGACTGTTTCTCTAGGGCCAACTTTGTACTAGGAATTTTCACCCCATGTTGTTTCTCTTATACTCTCCCCTGCTCGAAACATCCCTGCAAGAGAGTTGTTATTAACCCATCTAACAGATGAGAAAATTGAGGCCCAGGGAGTTGGAGTGAGGGTCACTCTTGGCAAGTTATTTTACTCCTCAGGGTCCTAGAATGGCCTATCTGGCTGTTCCAGCATCCTAGACAAAAAAGGTAAAAAATATCCTAGCTGGAACCTGGGAGTCCTTAACAGCTCCCAGAGATGCCCAAAGAACCCAGAAGCAGGAATGAATTGGCTGTGCTTGGCATGGCCTGAGGCTGCAGGGAAGCCACAGCCTACCACACCCCCTACCTTCTCACCCATGCAACCTTCTCTCAGGGCCTCTGCCTGCAGGGACATCTGAGCACTAGAAATGGCCACAGTCCAAGAGCCCGAGGGGAAGGCTGCAGGTACCTTCTCCTGTTTCTCACCCTCAGGAAAGTCTTACCCCCTTAAGGACTTCCCTACCAGAAGCTCAGCACTCCATCCCTCCCAGACCTAGGACCCTCTCTCTGCTGTTCAGTCCCTTTGTTTCACTGGGACAGAGAAGTCAGATGACAGAGGGCCCATCCACTCAAGCAGTTGTTTTCTTTTCCTTTCTCTGACATAAGCTACCTCAGCCAGTCTTTCTCTTCCCTGCCAGCATAGGATCCCTGAGTCCTCAGCCCCCTCATCCCTGTCCTCAACTCCAGTCTGGATTCTCAGTCCTTCCCAGAATCCCTACAGGATTCTTATTGCCCAGAGTGTCCCTGATGGTTCCCTAAGCCACTTGCCCCCCACATCCGTGATACAAGAGAAAGTGAGACCCAGAGAGGGCCATGAATTTGCTCAAGATCATACAGGAAGTTGGTGACAGGATTTTCCTGGGGATAAGAAGTGGTCGGGTACATCTTAATTTTGCCAGGAACAGAAGAGAACAGGATGCGCTGGGTACCAAACATGTCAGGCCCTGTCCTCAGTGATTCTAACCCCAGGAAACCAGTGTCCCCATGTCTAAAGCAGACTTCTATCTCTGTTTTCCTGAGCTCTCACCCTGGAACTGACCACTCTGCACCCCAGGCTGACTGTGCTCCTCAAACCTCTCCAAGCACCATACACCCCTCATGGCATCTCCACGCACTGATGTACCATGTGCCTTGTAACTGTCACCCCAGCTAAACAGTGCAGACCTTCACCCCTCCCCAGCAGGGGGCTTGCTTGCCCCCTCCCCTCATCTGCTGAACCTTGTATCTCCCCCAAACCTGCCTTACCCCCAACCACCTACACCTGTGTACCATAGAGGGGTGTCACCCACGAGAGTTGGAAAAAGCAGAGGGCAGGGAGGGTGAGGCCTAAGGGACATCCAGGTCTCTAGAAAAGGGCCAGGGAAGACTGGGAATATCCAGGGAAGGCCTTGCCTGGCAGCCCAATCTCCTTCTAAATACTAAAGTTTCTTAGAAGCCTCAGACAGCAGTGAGGAGAAGGATTTCTAGGGCAAGGGGTACATGGATTGCAAACTCAAATGCCTCAAGATAATGAAAATAAGAAAGGTGTTACCAGGCAATAGAGAGCAGTGGGGATTCTGGCAAACAGGACAGTATGTGCCCTGCCTATAGACACGAAAATTCAAATTTTGGGAAAATGCTTTGCTGGCTAAACTAAACACTCATATTTGGCCTACAGGCCACCAATTTGAGATGTCTGGTTTAAAATGTTGAGAAGGTTCTGGAGAGTCCTACCGAATCTGGAAACCCCTCTGGGGAAGTCAGGGATGGAAGCCCTGGCTCCTTCTAAGACTGCTGGTCCACCCCTCAATCCCTACAACCTGGCCATCTGAGCACTGACTCCACTGCCCTCTCAGCTGAAAAGGCAGGGAAATCTAGGAGTCCACAGGGTCCCTGGTTTGGGAATCATCTGACAAGGGCTACACTGGCCTCCCCACTCCAGGGTTTTAGGGGCTGGAGTTCTTCAGCTTGGGGTCCCAGGTTAGGGAGAACCTGCACTGGGTGAGAGCCAGGTACGGGATGAGGCTGAAAGCCAGGACCCAAATGCCCCCTCCTGTGTTGGCCCCTGACACCTTTGTTACCAGTCTCCTTCCCAGTCTGAGCTGGGTTAGGGCCTGTGGGGGTGGGAGTAGGGGTTGTCATTTCTATATTAAAGTGCTGTGTGCTGTCTTAATGGAAGGAACTCAGTGAGTGCCACACCACAAGGGCAGCAGCGGGGATGGGACTGAGTCCCCCTTCCAACCAGAGAGGCTTCTGGGACCTCAAAGTGGGGAGAAAAGGGATTGCAATGTGCCACCCTGGTTGGGTGCTAGGACCTTCCTGGGTTCTTGGTTGCTTGGGGTAGAGGCGTGGGGAGGAAGAACCATGCAGCAGGAAATTGCAGGAGTGGAGAGGACAGTACAGTCCAGGCATGGCCTCGTTCCTGGAGGTGAACTCCCCAGGGGACAGAGGGGTCACCCCTTGTGCTTGGCTTCTCACCCTTCCCTTCTCACAACAAGTGGGCTGCCCTCTCCTCGGCAACTCTGGCCTTTATTCTATGCACAATTGCTGTAAGAGCACCCCCAGGCCAGGCTGAAGAGGTGGGGGTCCAGGGGCACCTGCAATAATCTCAGAATGGAGGGTACCCTGGGACAAAGACGGGGTAAGAAAGGCACTAGATGGGGAAAGGATATGCCTCTATTTCCTTTTCACCCAAATCCCCAGTCCCACCAGACCTACTATGACTCTCCTCCCGCCCATTCCCCTTGGGCTAAACCACCAAATTTGGAGGGGCCTTATAGAAACAAGGTCCCCAACCCCACTAGTTTTCTGAGTCAGTCACAAAATAGCTGGAAGAAATTGGAATGATTCCCAGAGCCATCTCTTATTATTTTCTTCCCTGAGGACCCTATGGTTTGGGGAATTTTTCTCCCAAACAAGTCTCATTTCTTAAAGAAGAGTTCATTTTCCCACATTAAATTAACTCAAGCTGAGCTTCTGATCGCAGATAAATGCTGCTGAGGCTTCAAGTTAGCTTCTAGGGCTTGAGGGTGGGGGAATGTTTGTTGTCTATTGGATTGCTTAATGCAGAATTCTCAAAAGCACTCATGGGTGCCCATTTCCACCTTCAAGGACCCTCAAGGTCTGGGACCCCATGTTGAGAATCAGTGGTTTAGTCATCTAATATCTATTTTACTGAAAGGGGAGGCCCAGAGATGGGAGGTGGCCAGCCCAAGGTTACACAGCAAGTTGGCGGTGGGGTGGGACCAGAACCCAGTACCTTTGGGGGTACCACCAAAACACCCCTGGTCCTGATCCCCCACTCCACTCCTTCTCCCTGACCCCAGGAATCACTAGCCATGCCTGAGGGGCTGATTTCCTCTGTCAGCACAATTCCAAGTGATTCTTCCTTCCGTGTTGTCTCTTTCCTCCCTAATCCCATGCACTTCTGTTTCCTATCCCTGGCCCCACCCTCTGGTATTTACTACATCTGTGCCATCCCCAGTTCCCCAATCCCCACTGCCCCTCTGCGCTTCCCCTAGGATGGGGAGTGGGCTTCAAGCTGGGGGTTTCTGTACTGAGACTCTTTTGTACACCACAAACTTTTTGTATATTTTTAATTTTGCTGCAACATGAGATATTAAAAGTCATTTCAGTATGTGCTGTTTGTGTCCTATTGTTTTGGTTGTCCTGGTCCAGGGGAAAGAGACAAAGAAGGAGGGATAGGAAAGGTACCACTTGCCACAATCTCTATGGCTCCTTTAAAAGAGCTCCCAGGCTTCTGTCTGGGAAAGAGCCAGACATTACGGAATTGTAATGAATGTAATGTCCTGTTGATTTGATAGTGTCTCAATCTATCAACAAGAATCCTAGAGCCAAAATTGCTAGGAATTATCTCAAAACTCGTTTTACAGATAAGGAAAAAAAAAGAGAGAGAGAGATGAGGGTTGGGGACATAGTTGTCAGAGGTCACAGAATGGACCTATGACAAAATCATCACCCAAACTAAAGTTCCTAACTCCACTAAAAACAAATATTAATTGCATACTATGTGGGAGATGAAGTTGTAGGCATAGCAAACATATCCAACAGGCACGGTGCCTGCCCTCAAGGAGCTTACATTCTAGACCTAGAGGGTACTGCCTCTACGAGCCCCTGCCTTCAAAGTTTCCACTCTCTAATCCAGTGGTTCTCAAATTTCAAAGTGTATCAGAAGCACTTAGAAAAGAGGGGGCATGTTTTAAACACAGATTTCCATCTCTGGGGGAGGGCAAGGGGTAGGGGCTGCAGGGGTGGTGGTGGATCAAATATGCCTAGGAATCTACATTTTAAAAGTTCTCCAGGGGATTCTAGTAGGAGGGAGTCTGAGGACTTCTCATTGAGGATTGCTACTTCAAGGCATCCTCTGCAAATCTGATCATGGAATTTCTTTGTGTTAGAACCTTCTACAGCTACAGCTCCTTGGTGCCTTCAGGATAAAGGTCAAACACTTATGACTGACTCTGACTTTTTGTAAAGTGGGCCCATCCCCAGCATTACCCCACTTGACCTACATGGCCTCTCCAAAACCACCTCTCTCCCTCTTTCTGTTAGAATTTCCTAACTGCCACCCAACAGCTTTTCCCACCCTTCTTTCCTGCAAGCAGAGCCCCAGTTGCCTAGGGGTCCCCCTCCAAAGTGCTCAGGGAATGTAACTCCACCCTGGCTCCAGGAGGCAAATCATGATTGGCCTACAACAGTGGTTTTAAAAGTGTGGTCCTCAGACCAGCAGCACTAGGGAACTTATTAGAAATGCAGGTTCTAGGGCCTCACCTCAGACCTACTGAATCAACCACTGTGTGAGTAGGACCAGCAATCCCATTGACAAGCTGCCCAGGTGATTCTGATGCATGTCCAAGTTTGAGAATCATTGGTTTGAGATAATTTCCCTGACCTGTATTGATGGGGACTGGGGCATGTGTCTCAGTTCTGGCAAGGTACAGGCTGCTAGGTGTCTCCCAGTATCCATACTCCCTTTTTTTCTATAAAGGAACCTTTAATTAGGCACGTGGCCACTCAGAATAAGAGACAACATTTCTCAGCATCCTTTGAAATTGAGCGTGACCACAGAACCAAGTTCTTGCCAATGAGATGTGACCAGTAGAATTTTGTGCGACTTCCAGGTCATCCCTTTAAAGGGAGGGATCTTGTTCTCTTCCCACCTGTGTGCAGAGCCATCTTGCAGCTGAGAGGAAAACCATAGTTAATAGAGCAACAAGATAGGGAGCCCCAAGGTCCCAGATACTTAGAGCTGCCATCCCCACCCGGAACTGTTTGTGCTTTGACTGTTATGTGAAGAAGAGAGAAGTATCTCTCATGTTTAGGCCATTGTTATTCGGGTCTTTGATACAGCCAACATATATTCTGACTAATGCATCTGGTCCTTAGGTTCTTTGTGTGTGTGTGTGTGTGTGTGTGTGTGTGTGTGTGTGTGTGTGTGTGTAGACAGAGTCTCACTTTATTGTCCTCGTGGAGTGCCATAGCTTCACACAGCTCACAGCAGCCTCCATCTCCTGGGCTTAGGCAATTCTCTTGCCTCAGCCTCCCGAGTAGCTGGGACTACAGGTGCCCGCCACATGCCCGGCTATTTTTCTGTTTCGCAGTTCGGCCAAGGCTGGGTTTGAACCAGCCGCCTTTAGTATATGGGGCCAGTGCCCTACTCGATGAGCCACAGGCGCCGCCCTGGTCCTTAGGTTCTTAAGGGAAGTCTTTTGAAGAGTCTTTAAGAAATGTTTTCCTCCATGATAAATAGACACACAAGAAGGAAAACCCTTGGCCTTGTCTTGCCAGGTGCATCATGGCTGGTACTCCAAGGCCCCAGCTGCCATAATAAAATACCACAGATCAGATGGATTAGACGATTGAAATTTATTTTCTCACAGTTCCAGGGGCTAGAAGTCCAAGATCAAGGTGTTAGGGTTGGTTTCTCCTGAGGCCTACCTCCTTAGATAGCTGCCTTCTCACCATGTCCTCACATGGCCTTTCCTCTGTGCACCAGCACCCTGGCATCTCTGCATGCCCAAATTTCCCCTTCTTATAAGGACACCAGTGAGATTGGATTAGGGCAAGCCCGACAACTTTTTAACTTAATCACCTTTTCACAGGCCCTTTTACATTCTGAGGTACTGGAACTTAGGGTATTCAACGAATAAATATGGGGAGAAGTTGTAAGGGGATACAATTCAGTCCACAACCCCAGCAAAGTAGAAAATATAAGGAACTTGATGCCCCTGTTGAGCTACTCAATTGAATAGCCTTGAAAGCGTACGTTGGGCTTCTTGCCTTGAAAGAGAAGGAATTGTCCTTTTTGTATAAGCCACATTTGGTGGGGTCATCTGTTCTAAGCCAGAACTCAGGTGTTTGCTCAAGCTGTTCCCTCTGCCTAGAGGAACCTTCCTTCCATTCACCCTTCAGATTTTGTCTTGACTGTCATGGGCGCTTGGGGAATGGCTACTGAATCTGGCTTCTGCAAACAAGAGGCTTGCCTTTTATCAGAGTTCTTTGCCTATGCGTCTTTCTAACTAGACCAGGGTCAGCATATGCACTGTCCAGCTGCTGCCACCTTCCTTCCTCCTGCCAGTGGCATCCATTGATAATCAATCCCTTTTCCCTGCTGGGAGCAGACCTGGTTTTTACAATCCTCTACGCAACCCTCCAGGCAGCCCCTGCCAATCAACTGGAGGTGGCTCAAAAGAGATGAATTTTATCTGCCACAACTGTATTGTTCAGACTTTGAGAGCAGAGACTTTGTTTCGCCCATCTCATTTTTGATTCACAAGCTAATTTTAATAATATATGTTATCGTATCTTTCTGTTTCCATTTAATCCCTGCAGCAGCCTTCAGAGGCAGGCACAGTGATTATCCTGCTTTTGACACATAAGGGCTCTGAAAGATGAGGTAACTTGTTCAAGGTCATATATAGTTGAACCTAGGTTCCTCTGTCTCTGCCTCTTTCCAATGATTTTTTTTTAATTTTTAATTTTTACTCACTACTATACTAAAAAGGATACTTCCACTGTCATCTACTAAGCATTTCATCTGTTCACGACTCTGCACTGCAGTGAATACTCAAATAGCTTTCAATTGCTAGTGGCATTCAAAACACGTGTTGTCCTATTCGAGCTTCCCAGCAGCTCAGTGACATTTGAAATTAGGCCAGGAATAACATAAGTTCCCACGTTATAGATAGGAAAACAGGTCCAGAAGGGTGAAAGGCTGCAGAAGTCAGTCATGCGGTTGCCAGAGCAAGAGCCCACCTTGCATGCCCTGCTACCACTCCAAGGGTAGGAATTCTGGACTGGCTCAAGGGGTTAAGTGGAAGTTTTGATACCCAGAGCAAGGTCGGGCGGGGATTGGTGCAGACATCCCAGCCTCTTCCTGTTGGCCGGGCAGGCTGAGTGGAGCTCTCACTTCCTGCTGTTGGGAGGTGGCCTGCAGGATGTAGGAAGAAGGAGGGAGAGTGGTCAGAGCCTGCCCTAAGCAGCCTGGACCTTTCCCTTCCCGGAGGGAAGGAGAAGGGTGGGAAGGGCTCATGGCTGGGATCTTCTGTAATGCTCACCTGCAGGCAATGGGAAACTCTGACCCTCCCTCCAATGGCACTCACCCAGCACACGCAAGTTTTAGAAAAAACCTCTCAAAACAATCCAAAGTATTGACACCAGCATTTTACAATTTCCAACTCCTTTCTCATCTGTGGCCTGTGCCTTCTTTGGCATATCTCTGACTTGGAAGGCAGGCACCGTTCTCACTGGAAAGCCAAGAAAACTGAGGCTGAGAGAGGCCCAGGTCAGACAGCAAATCACTTCCAAAGCTTGGGCCTCCAGCTCCTATGTGTCACATGTGTCATGCCAAGGTGTGGAAGGCTGAGCCACTCAGAACCTTTCCAGCTGTCCTGGGCAGTGCATACAGAGTGTATAGGTCCTAAAGGTAAGGAACTTTAGGCTTCAGGCCCAGACCAGCCAGAAATCCTAGGTCCTCCTCTTATTCACTGTGTGACTTCCTTGAGCCAAGCTCTGAACTTGAACCTCAGTTTTTAAAATATGTATAGTAGTTGATGGTGATACCCCAACACTGGGAGGAATAAGTGAAACAAAATATGCAAAGTGTTCAGCACAGAGCCACAAAAGGCAACTTGCCTTGATAATATTCTCCTGATAGAGTAAAACAGGCTAGGATTTTATAAAAGTTGTCAGAGTCAAAACAGAGTCACTACTGTTAAGAAAATCTTGACCAGCAGAGCTGGGGGAGAAGGCCACAAAGAAAGGGCTCTCACCCTTGTGTGCCTGACAATAAGAGAGACTGTACAGAAAGCACAACCTTGCACAAAGGCCATAGCAACTTTACACACACATACACACACACAAAATACCTCCATAAGGACACCTGCCGAGCAATTGCTTGCTCAACCTTGGACTGATGTCACCCTTGTTATTGATCTTTGTAGCCAAGGATAATTATTTCAAAATGATTATGTAATTTTCCTTATTTTTCCTTTAAAAACTTTTGTCTTCCTTTACCTCCCTGAATATGCACATAGTTTACTATATCATGTGTATTCCCATTACAGCGCTTTATTCCCAAGTAAACAGCTACTCTTTTATTTATTTATTAATTTTTCTTTTTTTTTTGAGATAGAGTCTCACTCTGTTACCCTTGAATAGAGTGCTGCGGGTGTCATGGCTCACAGCAACCTCAAACTTTTGGGCTCAAGAGATCCTCTTGCCCCAGCATCTCCAGTAGCTGGGCGCCTGCCACCACGCCCATCTAATTCTTTCTAGTTTTTATTTATTTTTATTTTTTTGTTTTTTCTTTTAGTTTTTTAATTTTCTTTTCCATTTTTTATAGAAATGAAGTATCTCTCTTGCTCAGGTTGGTCTCAAACTCCTGGCCTCAAGTGATCCTCCTGCCTCAGCCTCCAAAAGGGCTAAGATTACATGCATCAGCCATGCACCCAGCCCAGCTTTTCTTTTGGAGAGTCTCTCTGTTACTTAGGTTGACAACCTATAGACCGGTAAATAGTCTTTATTGAGAACTTCCTATATGCCAAGAACTCTTGTAAGTACATTTAATTTTTACAAGGTCACTACGAGATCAAACTAGTATTACGGGGGAGTTTTTGTTTGTTTGTTTCTTTTCTTTCTCACCACTATACTAATAAGGAATATTACATTTATTTTATAAATGAGAAAATCTAGGCACAGGTGATTAAAGGACGTTCTCTAAGATCATAACCCTAGTAAGTGGCAAAGCCAGGACCCAAACTCAGGCAGCCTGTTGCTACAGCCCATGAATACTGCCTCCCTTAATACTAATGATTAAGGTTTTTTGTTGTTGTTGTTTTGTTTTTGCCATTTTGGCCAGGGCTGGGTTTACAACCCGCCACTCCCGGCATATGAGGCTGGCGCCCTACTCCTTGAGCCACAGGCACCACCTTTTCTTTTTATTTTTTTTATTTTTTTTTTTTGAGACAGAGTCTCACTATGTCACCCTTGGTAGAGTGTCATTGCATCACAGCTCACAGCAAAATCTCCAACTCTTGGGCTTAAGCGATTCCTTGCCGCAGCCTCCTGACTAGCTGGGACTACAGGTGCCTGCCACAATACCCGGCTATTTTTTTGTTGCAGTTGTCGTTGTTGTTTAGCAGGCCCGGGGTGGGTTCAAACCGCCAGCCTCGGTGTATTTGGCCAGCACCGTAATCACTGTGCCCTGGGTGCCGAGCCCAATGATTAAGTTTTTTAAATCATAGCTTGCTTAGACACAGTTCTCTATAGTTTATGAAGCACTTTCTACCACTCCTTTATTATTTCTTACCACAGCAGCCCAGGGAGGGAGACAATAATTACTCCCAATTTATAGAGGGAAGAGGGAAATAGGCTCTGGAAAGGGGAACTGACTTACCTTGCCAAGGTCACATAGCAAGGTCAGTGGCAGAAGTGGGGCAGAAATTTGGAATTTTCTAAACTAATGACTCTGAATTTGGGGGGCCCTTTCCCAACCCTACCCAGCTCCCAAGCCCCCTCAACAGGAGGTCTGCTAGCTGGAGGCTGGGAGTGTTTGTCCCCAAGTTGGTTGCTCTGCCTGGGCTCCCATCCTTCGCTGTAGGGGCTCAAGGCTGTGTCCTCCACCGCCACCACCCCCATCAGAAGGGAGGGGCAGGAACTCCAGGGCTGGTGGAGTTTCCGATCAGGCAGGAAAAAAGAACAAAGGAACTGGGGTAGGGGGGTGGAGGGGGTGGCCAGGAGGGTGGCAGGAGAAGAGGGGACGCTTCACCATGGAATATGAAGTCAAGAAAGGGAAAAAGGTAGGTGGGAGGTTGGGAGGGATGCAGGGTAGGGATATGTCCTGAAGTTGGGGAGGAGGACAGTCTGGGAAGGCGGGCAGTGGGTGGCATAAGTAGTGCCTTTCTTCTTATTTGGAAGGACCTTCCTTTCCACCCTTGGATAGCCAGACATTGGGGCTCTAAACTCCCTTTTCCTGTTTCTCCATTCTCAGTGGCCTCTGCCATCCCTGGGATGGACAGACAGGGACCCTCCCCCAAAACTGGTCAGTCAGTTGAGGAGATACGCCAAACCTGCTTCCTGCAGCTTCTCAGACAGAGGGACAGACAGACATCCCGCAGACTCCTTTCCTGCTCTCCACTGCTCCAGATAGAATTGCCAGGGCAATTCTGTGCTCGGAGATTGTCTATGCCGGCTGAGTCTCTCCCACCTGTCCCCACCCCCTCCCCATCTTTACACAGAGGCCCACTCCTGAGGCCTTAGCCCAGGATCACTCCCCCACCGCCCCTGACTCTGAAAGGTTTTCTAGTATGCTTCTCTGGCCATCTCACTGGTTGTCTCTGGAGTTCAGGGAGCTGCTCAGATTCCAACTTCCATCTCACTCCCCATCCTCACAGATCCCTCTTCCCGCAAGAAAATCTGGATAGGGGCTGTTCTCAAAGTTGTCTACAAGAATCATGAAGGTCTCAGAGGCAGCCAAAACATACACACATGTTCTTTCTTCATCCTTTCAATAGACTTGTATTGAACACCCATTGTATGTCAGGCCCTGTGCCCAGTGCTGGTGATGACACAGAGATAAGCAAAAGCAGACAAGGACCCTGCTCCCTCCCTAGACTTGACAGTCTGGTAGTGGAAACAACGATTTTTTTTTTAAAAAAAGATAAAGAATAAATTAATGTTAAATTGCGTAAAAGGTGCCATCCTCGGTACTGGAAGATAGACTATTGGAGTGCTCAGCCTTATGATGATTAGTTTGAGTTGCGAGCTGATGGATGGGAGTCGGGAAGCATGTTTGGGGAAGAAGAACAGCATGTGCGAACTAGGGGAAGGAATGTAGCAAGTAGGAAGGACTGGAAGATGGACATGCAACTGGGAAAAAGAGGGTGGGAGTGAGACTGGGGAGGTGGGCAGGGTCACTGACAAATACACTTACACATGCAAGATCAAGTCCCACCTCCGCAGCTGGCATTCAAGGCCCCCGTGATTTGTTCATCTCCTAACTCAGCCGTGATAAACGGCTTCCCCAGGCTCACTCTGACCCAGCCTTTGAAGCCTCCAGGATTTCACACAAACCGTGCCCTCTGCCCAGCATGCCTTCTCCCAGCATTCTCTCTCATTTCTCAGAGCATTTGCACACCACATCCAGGCTCCATGACACTAGTTCTAAAATGAGCTGAGATGCATCAGAATCATCTGAAGGACTTGTTAAAACACAGATCACTGGGTCTCACTCCCGGTTTCTGAGCAGTTTCTAACAGCCCCACCCACCAGGTTGATGCCAATGGCTTAGATCCTGGCTCCTCAGAGGGTGGCCCGCAGGTCAGTAACAGCAGCATCTGCTGGGAGCTCCTTAGAAATTCACACTCTCAGGCCCTAACTCAGACCAGCTGAATCAGAACCTATGAGCACAGTAAAGTTTATGATTCACTAGTTTAGGTCCTGTAGGCCAGCATGGGGGTTGTCCAGGTCTCCCCTGAATCCTCAGCATCCAGCACAGGGTCCAGCCAGACAGGTATGACTCAATGTTCCCTGAATGAATGAATGAGTGAATGAATGCATGCATTTGTGGACTTGTGAACTGTCTGCTTACCCAAACTAGAAGGTGAGCTCCTTGAGGGCAGTGGGGTTATTTTGTTCATACTTGTCTTGCCGTGATGCAAGAGTCAAATAATTAGACCACACATTCTATGCAGTAGTTTTCAGCTTAAGGTCCCCTTTGAAATTACCTAAGGAGTTTTTTGTGGGTTTTTTAAAAGATAGGGTCTTGTTCTAGTGACTAGGCTAGAATGAAGTGTACAAGCATAGCTCACTGTAACCTCAAACTCCTGGGCTGTAGTGATCCTGCTGCCTCAGCCTCCCAAGGAGTTGGAACTAAAGGCACTGGCCACAACGCCAGGGTAATTTTTTCTATTTTTAGCAGAGACAGGGTCTCGCTCTTGCTTAGGCTGGTCTTGAACTCCTGAGTTCAATGGATCCTCCCACCTTGGCCTCCCAGAGTGCTAGGATTATAGGTAAGAGCCACAGCACCTGGCCCCAGTCCCAGAATTTCTGATTCAATTGGTCTGGGGTGTAGCCTGGACAACTGAAGTCTTAGAAATATATTTATTTCTAAACTACACAGCCAGGGTTGGGAGCAACGGCTTTGAAGTATGGTCCTCATACATGAGCGTGCATCAGATTCACCTGGAGGGTATGTTAAAACCTGACTGCTTGACCCTACTTCCAGAGTCTCTGATTCAGTGGGTGTGGGAAGGAGCCCAGGAATCTGCATTTCTCTCACTTCCCAGGGGATGCTGCTGCCAATGCTGGCCCAGGGAGCACATGTTGTTGAGAGCTGTGGCTCTGGAGTGAGCTCAGTCTTTATTTTGAGATTTAGATTCTATAGGTTTAGTCCAGAGCCCCTGAAATTTGTAATTTTAACTTTGAACCAGGTCATTTTTGTGCAGGTGCCCTGGATTATACTTATGTGTACTTATTAATTATTTGTAACTTTTAGGAAAGCATAGAGAGTAGCCTAACAAAAACCTATGTGCCCACCATTCAGCCACACTGAAGCATAACATCTTTCTATATTTACCCCAACCTAGACCCATTCCTTAAACCTGGTTGGCAGAGGCTATACCTCACTTGGGTGTTTAGAATGGAAGTTTTAGGCCCATACTATCCAAGGTGAACTATTGGTTCCACCACTACTACTTATCAGCTAGTTCCCTCTGTGGGCCTTAGTTTCTTCATCCATAAAATGGGGATTGCAGAGGTACCCCTTCTGTGGAGTTTTTTTGAGCACTAAATTAGGTAATATAAGTAAAAGTGAACATGGTGAATGTCCATTATGACGGCCATTCCCCTGTCCTCCCCCAGGGCTTTGTATCCCCTATCCGAAGACTGGTGTTCCCCAAGGCTGGGCGCCAGGCAGCCTTTAGGAACAGTGTGAGCCGCCGGCCCCTGCACTCCATGCCCCTGTATCCCCCTGACTACCTCATCGACCCCCAGATTCTGCTGTGTGACTACCTGGAGAAGGAGGTCAAGGTGCGTGTGGGAAGAGGAAGGGTGGGGATGAGCTTGGGCTGAGGAGAGACCTCACCTCTTCTGTACACCAACCCCTGGCCAACCCTGTCTCACACAGGAGAAGTTGTGTCTCAAAGGATGAGCCCTGGGTTGGTGCTGGCCTCGCCTCTGCCTTATGCTGTATACTGGCAGCATGACCTCCATCCTGAGCCTCCATGTTCCCATCTCAGCATGGACACCTCCCCCAGGGGAGAGTGAATGGGAGAAGGTTCTATGCACCCAAAAGCCCTATCTTCTGTCAACTTAAATAACAAACACAGAGGGAGACTGTCTCAAAGAAAATGTTTATTTGAGAATAGGCATTCAAGGAAGTAAAGGAAGGCAGGCTTTTAAAGGAAAAATGAGAATACCCTAATTGTTTTGAGATAATTATCGCTGGCTACAGGGATCAATAACTAGGCTGGTGCTGGTCTAAGGTTGAACAGACAGTTCCTGCACAGATGTCTTTGCAGAAGTATTGTTTTGTGTGTAAGTTTGTGATGGCCTTTGTACAAAGTTGTAGTCTTTGCAGTTTTTTGTGATAGTTCTTGTTATGAGGCATTTGTGCATGAGAACTCTTGCCTCATGGCTTTCCCTGGCTCTACAGTATCTTCTGGGTTTTGTTTTGATTTTAACACAAGTGACTCCATCTTGGTATTTTTGTTGCTGTTTTTCTTTTGTTTGTTTGTTTTGAGACAGAGTTTCACTATGTGGCCCTCAGTAGAGTGCCATGGCATCACACTCACAGCAACCTCTAGCTCTTGGGCTTAGGCGATTCTCTTGCCTCAGCCTCCCAAGTAGCTGGGACCACAGGTGCCCACCACAACACCCAGACATTTTTTTGTTGTAGTTGTCATTGTTGTTTGGCAAGCCTGGGCCGGGTTCGAACTGGCCAATCTCTGAGCTACAGGCGCTGAGCCCAAGTGACTCCATTTTGATTCTGACAACTTTCACACTTTAACTTAGAGATTTTACCACAGTGACCTTTTTGTTTCTCAGACAGTATCCAGGTTAACAGCAAGCCACAAAGGATTTTGACCATTCAAGAGCTTTACTTCTATTTCATGAACACCTTGAAGGAGCAATAAGGGATCCTCATTTACCCCAGGAAGATTATAGGGAAAGGGTTATAAGATTTAGCAAACAAGCCACCTAAATTTGAATTTCAGATGAGTAATGAATACTTTTCTTAGCATAATTATGTCTCAAATATTTCATGGGACTAAAAGTACTAAAAAACTTTAAAATGTTTTTGTTGTTTATCTGAAATACCAATGTAATTGACATCCTATATTTTATCTGCCAACCCTATTCAGATAGAAAAGCTAACAATCAAGTACACTTAGGCTCAGTGCCTGTAGCACAGTGGTTACGGCACCAGCCACATATACTGAGGGTGGCGGGTTCGAACCTGGCCCGGCCCAACTAAACAACTGCAACAAAAAAATAGCCAGGTGTTGTGGCGGGCACCTATAGTTCCAGCTACTTGGGAGGCTGAAGCAAGAGAATTGCTTAAGCCCAAGAGTTTGAGGTTGCTGTGAGCTGTAACGCCATGGCACTCTACTGAGAATGACACAATGAAACTCTGTCTCCAAAAAAAAAGTGAAGTTCACTTAAAAGTTATGGACTGAAATTTCAAAGAGAATAGAAAGAAAGTTTGATTGGTGGAATTCACATAGAAGAATACAACTAAAAATGATGGAAATAGTTAATTCTTGTATTGAATAACTTTAAAGTGACAACATTAGGCTATAACTAAAAATGAAAAAAAATTATTGATTGACAGCATTATTTTTCTGACAAAATAATCTACTAATTTAATACAACATACTTCTCTTCCCATTTGACTTCTACAACAAGACCACAAAGAGGCAAGTGATTTGGCAATCAGTTTGACAATGATTCTTGGGGGTGGAGAGAGCCACTCAGTCCAGAGGAAATTCATAGGTGGTCAAGTTATTATAATGACTTTTGCTTCCCTATGAAATCTTACAGCTAAATGACTATATGTTAAGGTAATATAAGCTAGCAGTTAGAGTGTAGACTCTGGCAGGTGGAGTCCAGTTTTACCCATTTAGCTCCATAATCCTGGGCAAGGTTTTTATCCTTAAGCAAGGATGAATGAGTGACTACATAGAAAGTGCTCAGAATTGTGCCTGGCTTCTATTATGGGGTCAATAAAAGTTATTGATCATTAATTCAGATATTTCTATCTCAATCTATCCTCACTGCTGTCAGTGAGGAAGCCAGTGTCTGCCAAGATTTCAGTGTGACCTTTCTGTGCCCTTTTCCCAAACTGTTTCCTGTCCAGTTCCTGGGCCACCTCACCTGGGTGACTTCCTCACTGAACCCCTCCAGTCGGGATGAACTCCTGCAGCTGCTGGACACGGCCAGGGTAAGGCCTGGGGAGGGAGGAGGGAAGGGTCTGGTCTCTTTTTCCCTCTCCTATCCACGGCCCCCAGGGAACTCAGGAGAACCGAACCTCCCTGCAGCAGCTAAAGGAGCTGCCGCTGAAGACCACAGCGGAGCAGGACAGCATCCTGAGCCTGTCTGCCCGCTGTCTGCTGCTCACCTGGAGGGACAACGAGGAGCTCATCCTGCGTATCCCCACTCACGAAATCGCCGCAGCCTCCTACCTGCAGGACGACGCATTGCACCTGCTGGTTCTTAAGACCGGTATGGCTGGTGGGGCTGGCCGCGAGGGGAGTGGAGAGGAGAATGGGCGTGACCTGCGGCAGGGCGGGGCCTGAGGCTGGGTAAAGGGA
Organism: Arctocebus calabarensis; assembly: GCA_963573935.1. NCBI lineage: Eukaryota > Metazoa > Chordata > Mammalia > Primates > Lorisidae > Arctocebus > Arctocebus calabarensis. The sequence continues at coordinate 20,800 of CAUYON010152670.1, read as the reverse complement.
AGACGGAAAAGCCTTGACCACACTGCCCTGAGATTAGGGGGCAGGCAAACATTCCTTATGCAAGAAGATGGAGCCCGAGATGGAGTCTGAAGAGTACGTAGCGTGACCCACTATCTTTAAGGCAGGCGGCAGAGTGCTTGAGGGTAGAGAAGCCAGAAACCTGAGGCTCAAAGTCACCGCACCGCTTAGACAAGCTAGGAGGGATCCTCAGGCTAGGGGCGGGGTCTGGGCTAGGGGCTTAGCTATAGCCCGGGGGCGGAGCTCATGGTGGGAGGTGTCAGACCACGCGGGGCTGAGGACTCGAGGGAAGTAGGAATCCAAAGTGGGGCGCCCCTGAAACCTGGGACAAGGTCCGAGTTCAGGCTACAGAGGGAGGGGACAGCCTGACCACCAACCTCAGGTCGGAGAGTAGATATGAGATGAGCAGCGCGACAGTGGGTATGACATCGGAAACGCCGGACCACACCGAGACCAGGGGTGGAGTCAGAGCAAGAGTGGAAATTGAGGTCGGGGGCGGGCCGGAAAGTATGCACGCGGAGCAGGGCGGGAGTGGCCGCTCTACCTTCAAGTCAGCTGGGGGTTCCCGAGGCCAGGCCCACCAGGTTGGGGCGGCGGGACCCCAGAGAGGCGGGGTCGGCTCCTCCAGGTGGCCTTGGTAGCGTTCTCAGCCCCGGTTTTCTGCGGCTGATGGTCCGCCCCAACGGACTCTCCTAGGTCTGGGCGTGGACCCGGTGCCGGCCGGTGTGGACGCCAGCCCCGGAGGCGCAGGGCGTGACCCAGGCCCGCCGGGCTCGGCGCCCGAGAAGCGGCGGGTGGGCACCACTGAGCGGCGCCACACCATCTGCAGCCTGGACTGGCGGATGGCGTGGGGCGGGGGCGGGGGCGCCGAGGCCCGGGCCGCCGGCGGAGTCGGGGGCGGCGGCGGCAGCCTGGAGCGCCAGCGCGCGGGGACGCGGGCGTCGGGCAGCTGGGAGCGGCGGCAAACCTTCAGCGGCAGCTGGGAGCGGCGACACGGCGGCGGCGGCGGCGGTGGCGCGGGCAAGCCAGGCGGCAGCTGGGAGCGGAGGCAGGCGGGCGGCGGCGGCGGCGGCAGCTGGGAGCGGCGCCACCCGGGCCCCAACCCGCTCGATCCGCAGGACCCCAGCCCCGATGCCTACTGCAACCTGGTCATCCTGGCTGTGGCCAACAGGGTGAGCCCGAGGGCAACACATGCTCCAAAGCTCTGCCTGCAGGACGCGGCTTCTCCTGTCTCCCCGCCCCTGGCCCCCCCATCCCCTCCCCCTCCACTCTCGAGGTTCCTGGGGTCTGCCCCTGCATTTTCTTTTGTCCCTCCTTAGGATCCACTCAGTCGTCCTCATGACGCCTAATGCCTTCTAGACTCTAGGCCTGGACACCTCCAGGAGGTCCCCTGACTCCACAATGGAGTGAAGACTCAAAATGGCCAAAACAGATTAGATCTAACCCCTCCTCCAGCCTTGCTCCTTCTCCGGGGTTGTCAATGTTAGCACCGTCACAGTGGCAGAGCTCATTAATCACCAGCATGAACTAAGTGGCAACTCACGCCTGACACGGGACAGCAACTCATTTCATTCTCATAGCAACCCCTAGAGGCAACTATTATAATTATTGTGTCCCCATTTTATAGAGAAGAAAACTGAGATCCAAACATAAAGTAGACAAGATCACACAGGATGCAGGTAGTGCCTTTGTGTCAGACCTACAAAGGGCAGACAGAGCTGCTACTCTTGGTAACTAAAGTGGTCACCCAGGGCAGAAGCCTTCCTGCCATACCTGCCTGGCCACCTTCTCCCCATCTTCCTTATTTACCCTTGCTTTCATTCATTTGACTGTATTTATTGGGTGCCAACTATGTGCTAGGCATGGGGCTAGGTGCTACAGATACAAAGGTGAACAAGAACTTCCTTAGGGATCTCACAGTCTAACAGACACCTTCAACTTCTTCCTCTAGCCCCAGGCCACCAGTTCCCTGTGTATATAAACAGTGGTGAACAAAATAGACATGGTGCCTGTCTAGAGAGTGAGATGGGTAATAACCAGTAAACTCAAAACATGGTAGCAGTCTCCCTCCCCTTGAAACACTTTCTCAGGGGCTTCTAGCTCTCTTATTTTACTGCGTTTTCTTCTACCTCTCCGGCTCTTCTTCTCTCCAGACTCTTAAAGTTGGAGCGTCCAGGCTTGGTCCTTGGCCTCTTTCCCTCCTTTATTTTCTCATTTCTAGAAGATCTCTAGTCTCATGGCTTTTAAGACACAGAAAACTCCCCAAATTTCATCTCTCACCAAGTCTTTACCCAGCCTCTCTATTGGAAGGTCGAATGGCCATCTCAAACTTAACAGGCTCAAAGCTGAGCTCCAGTCTTCTCCCCTAAACCTACTATGCTCGTGGTTTCCCTGTCTAGGTTAATGTCAGCTCCATCCTTATGTTGCTCAGGCCAAAATCTTGCGGTGATCCTCTGCTCCCCACCCCCTTTTCCCTCCCTCCCTCTCTTCCCCTCTCTCTTTCTCTGTCTTTTTCACCTCCCCCACTCACATTCATTCTGTCAGTAAATCCTGTTTTCTCTTCTCCTTACCCTGTACTGTCTCCACCCAGGTCTATGCCCCATTTTCTTTCATCTGGATCATACAGGCACCTCCTCACTGGTTTAGCCAGTGCTTAACAGTCTGTTCTCCCACACAGAGTGTCCCTGTTAACACCTAAGTCTCATCCTGTCACCGCTTCAAATCTTCCATTGGCTCCCCTTTTTACTAATAGTAAAACTAATGTCCTTCCAATTGTTTACAAGGTCGTTCATGCTCCAGCTACCACTCCCATTTCCTCTTCACCTCATCCTTTCCATTCTCCCCTTTTATTTTTATTTTTAATTATTTTTATTATTTTTTTCAGATTAATGTGACGGTACAGACGATTAGGTCACATTGTGTTTGTTAGGTAAAGTCCAAGTTGTAGTTATCTCCTCCCCTAGGAGGTATGCCAAATACCCGTTAAATAGACCACTAATTCCCTTTTATCCACTTCATTCCTGCCAGTCCTTGTACAGTGCGAGAGGCCTGTGTGTTCTGGGTGGTTCAGTGTGGTACCCCTAGCACCTAGAACAGGTTCTGGCATGTAACAGGTGCCCAGTAGTATCTGTGGAGTGAATGGATGAGCTGATGCAAATCATATCATTACACCTTGCCATAGAGACCTAGTAGAAAACAAGCAGGTTGCAGTGATAGAGAATGGGGGAGCAGATCCAATGGGGAAAGTGAGTTTTTGCCATTTAAACTGAAATGTGAAGGAGAGCAAGGAGTTAGCAGAGTGAAAAGTCTGGAAACAGATTCCATACATGTACAAAGGCAACAGTGTGCCCTGTTTATCCCACCAGACTGTGAGGGCTTTGGGGTACAGAGGCTGGCCCAGTGTCTGCCATGCAATAGGACTCCGTGAGAATTGTGGAATGAGTAAATAAGAATTGCTTTCTAGGTGTGTCTGAGCCTCTGACCTCCTATCTGAGGCATCCTGGTCCTGAGGAGGGTGTAGGAGTTAAGAGTCAAAAAACCTGGGTGCTGTTAATTGATAGCATGAACCTGCTGTGTGAGCCTGGGCAAGTCGCTTACCACTCTAAGCCTCAGTGTCTTTAAGTATAAAATGAGGATCCTCTCTTCCCTGTCCATTTTGTAGGGTTATTACTACCCTACAAAATTACAGGATCAATCCTGTAGTGATTAGGATCCCTACTACCCCACTATCTCAAAATGCCTATCCTGAGTTAGATTTTAATTCATACCTTGAACTTTTTTAGAGACATAAATAGGGAACAGCTTCATGAAGATGGTCCCTTTAACAGTTATTGTCTTTCTGTGTATCTTGCTTAAAGGCATAAAGAGGTAAATTAAACAGGTAAATCCCTCTTCAAATCTGCAGTCATCCAGGAACTCAGACTCTTTCCTTCTACCAGGGCCTGAAGTTTCTGTTTTCACCTTTGCTTCCATTTTTGCACTGGATGACAGGAAGCTCCTATCTAAATGTAGCAGTAACTATGCTGAGCCTAAAATGTTGATACATTTAATTATTTCTCCTCCCCCTAGGTACAGGAGAACTGGATTCTGGTCCTGGCTGATCACTTCCCCTCTCTGGGCCTCAGCTTCCATACCTACGCATTAAACTAAATTAGGGCTTTAGATAAGCTTCAAGAATGCTCATGAATCCTCTAGAAGTTGGGGTGCATTTTTGATGGTACAGGAGCCAGAGTTGGTGGATTCTAGAGGTTCCAAGACCAGAGTGTAGCCATATAATCTTGATGGAAAATGTCTTCAAACACAATTTAAAGGGGTTCTCTTTGCACTGTGTTTTAGAAAGCAAGGGTACATCCTGATCGTTGGTGGGGACCTGAACTCTCTCTCCTCCCTGGGCCAGGATGCTGCTGAGGAGTCCTGTGCATTGATCTGCCAGGTCTTCCAGATCATCTATGGAGACCAGAGCATTGAGTGTGTGGACCGGGCTGGCTACCACTACACATCTACACCTGAAAGGCCATGGCTCTGCAGCCGCAGTGAGTACCCAAACTCCTGCCTCCCTCCTGTGGAGGATCCTAGAAGGCCAGAGGAGGGAGGATGCTGCAGGACTCAGGGCCAATGAAAGCCTTGGGGTCCTGATCTCTACCACAATTACGCTATACCCCCAATATGTAGGCAAAATAGAACGTCGTCTTTCATGATGGCTTCAAACTTAGCTTCTTCAAAGGGGTTTGGGTTGCCAAATTCAGAATGAGCCCTCTCAGAGCTGAACTTTTCTCTCTCCCATTTGTTCATATGTCCCTGCTTTGCAGAAGCTGAGGCACATGCATTGTCTACTTCTGAGCCATCTAGCCCTACTAGGACCCTAGGTCAAAACCAAGATTTCTAGATAGTTTCTTGAATGCAGTCAAGAATTACAGTGAGAATGAGACTGATTGAGGCATTCATTGGGCACCGGTTGTATGCTAAACACAATACCAATGTGCCATGTTTTAATTCTCATAGCAACCTTATCTGTCCTGTCTGTCACTATATCCCCAGTGCCTACCATGGGACTGGGTACACCACAGATGCTCGTGAATTATTTTTTGAATGTATGAAAGAACTTTCTGAGGTCTTCTGATTTTTTACAGATGAGGATATTAGGCTCAGAGTAGTCAATAAATGTTCAAGGTAAGGAGGGACAGGATTCAAACCCAGGTCTGTCTAATTCCATAGCTCCTTTCTGCAACAACCTCTTTCCTTCTGCCTTCAAGGGCAGTAGGCAAATTCCCTCAGCCACAGTCCCCACATGGTCCCCCACATGGTGCCTAGCTGTAGCCACAGAGAGCTGGCTCATTTCTCCTGAGGGCCTTCCTGTCTGTAGAAACTATACTTTTGGGAAGCTGGGTTAGTTCATCAGCTCTTACAAGAATGACAAACAAATATTTCAACAAATTCAGTCACTCAATGAATACTTATTGAGCACCTACTATGCGAGATCCTGTCCTAAATCACCAGGACATACTGGTGGGCAACTTGCCTCCGTGAAGCTTGCATTGCCAGCTGGCTGGCAGTGATTAATGACACAAATAAATATACAACCACAGACTGTGCTGCAAGAACATACAATGAGGACCTGGCCTCACCTGAGAAGTCAGGGCCAGAAAGTGACACTGAGTGGGCTGAGATCAGAAGGCAGCAGCCACTGTCTGGATAAATGAAACAGCAGGACTAGGAAGAGAGCATGTTCTCTGTAAATGGTGCCTCTTTGTTCTGAAGGTTTTAAGATCCTTCCAAAATTCCATTTTTTGGTCTTGCCTCAAACACATGCAGTTTATAAAATACTCCCTCATCTGTTCCTCCATCCACTATTCGCAAGGACCCCATGAGGTAGGGAGGAAGGTGGTATTTTCCCCAGGTTGGGGAAGTTGAGGACCAAGAGAAAGCAGGTGAGTTGCCCAAGGTTGGCAGTGGGGCAGGACTAGACCCCAGGGTAAGGCTGAAGTTGGGACCTCCAGGAGCCAAGTGTGTTGGTCCCTGCTTTGCCACCTCTGAAAGTCTGTATGTCTGCGGGTCCCAGGTGAGAGCTGCCGCACAGATGGGACTTATGCCTATGATGCTGACTTCAGCTGCTGCAGCTCCTTGTGAGTACAATACTGGAGAGGGTGGGGTAGGAAGAGAAAAGCCTGGACCACTACTGACCATGAAGCCCCCAGATCCTGCTCTATTGTATGTAAGAGATTATAGGCATTGATTCATTGTACCTGGCTTCCAAGGTTGACTTTTTATTAGGTAATATTTATTGAATACCTTCTGTGTGCCAAGCACTACTGTGTGCTGGAGATACAGCAGGAAACACGACAGAGGGCAAGACCCACACCCAGCACATAGTAGATACTCAACCAAAGAAGAAAACCAAGGTCCCTGATCTTGCCAGGTTTACAATATCACCATTTCACAGTAATAATCACTAATGTTAATAAGCACTAAAGCAGCGGTTCTCAACCTGTAGGTCACGACCCCTAAGACCATTGCAAAACACATCCTGCATATCAGATATTTACATTGCGATTCATAACAGTAGCAAAATTACAGTTAGGAAGTAGCAACGAAAATAATTTTATGGTTGGGGGTCACCACAACATGAGGAACTGTATTAAAGTGTTGTGGCATTAGGAAGGTTGAGAACCACTGCACTAAAGAGAAGCTTGGGCTGCGTGAGAGAGGGGTCCCAGCTCATCTGAGGAGTCGGGAGACCCTCTTAGAGGTGGCATGTGAACTGAGACCTGGAGGATAAGAGAGGGTTCCAGGTGGATGGAACAGCAAGTGCAAGAATTCAGAACAGGAAGAAGCTGACTGTATTTGAGGAACAGCAGGAAGCCACTCTGGCTGCAGTAGAGGGCGAGGGAGAGGATGTTTGGGGGGAAACTTGGAAAGGCTTCATGTGCACGCAGAGATTGCAGACTGAGGGAGCATATTTGACAGAGGGTCTAACCCAGCTAGGGGATCAGGGAGCACTTTCCTGAGGAGATGATATTTATTATAAAATCCATCAGTAAGTAAGCCTTAGCTGAGCACAAACCCCCTACTCTAGGGGTAGAGAGGCACTCCAGGCAAAGGGAACAGCATGTGCAAAGGACCAGAGGTGAGGAGGAGCTTGGAGTATTAGAGAAAAATAGAGAAGGCAGGTGGTCAGAGTGCTCAGGGCAAGGGTGAACATAGTGAGAGAGGTGGCAGGGGCCAGGTCACACAGGGCTTTGGAGGCCAAAATCAGATGTGGCATGAGGCCTCAGAATATCAGTAACTGTTCCCTTCCACCTTCAGCCTGTCCTAGGGAGAGGAGCTAGAGAGAGGTAAGTGAAAGCCCCGTTTCCCTGTCCCTGCAGCAATGGCTCCCAGGACACTTTTGAAGCATGTTACAGTGGCACGTCCACACCCTCTTTCCATGGCTCCCACTGCAGTGGCAGTGACCACAGCGGCCTGGGCCTTGAGCAGTTACAGGATTACATGATCACGGTGAGCTGGGGCAGGCAGAGGGAACAGTACAAGCATGGGCCTGGGGGCTGGAGGAAACATGGGGGTGTTTTGGGGATCGTGCATGGTCCTGGACACAACCAAAACAGAAGACCTCAGAGGTCAGGGTGGGGGATGAGGTTAGGAGAGTAAACTGCCAGCTTGTGAAAAGCTGTAAATAATGTCAGCTTGCATTAATTGAGTTCTTGTTGTATACCAGGCACTGTTCCAAGAACCTCTGGCATCATTTCTTTCAATCCTTTCAATAGCCGCAAGAGGGAGGTGCCATCATTATCCTCCCTTTGCAGATGAGGAAAGCAAGGGTCAGAGAGGTTGTCACCTACCCCAAATCACAGAGCTGATTAGTGAGGGGGTCAGGATTGGAACTCAAGCAGCTTGAGTTCACATCCCATTCTTAGATGCAGCCCAAGGAGCCTGGATGTCCCAAGGAGGCCATAGAAGGGCTTTCAGAGGAAGGCTGGGCCCCACGTGCCCTTAGAGAAGGCTCTGAGTCTTCCTGGCTGCGGGTGGGGTGGGGTGAGTGGGATTGTTCCCTGGGATTGATCTCGAATGTTGCCACCCCCTGCAGTTGCGGAGTAAACTGGGGCCCCCCGAGATCCAGCAGTTTGCAGTGCTACTGCGGGAATACCGGCTGGGGCTGCCCATCCAGGACTACTGTGCGGGGCTGCTGAAGCTCTACGGAGACCGGCGCAAGTTCCTCCTACTCGGTGAGCCCCCACCTTCCCCTGGGGTCCACTGTTCCCGCTTAGCCCATGCCATTCCCAGCCAGGCACCAGGCTAGGAGTGTTTGAGATCCATGAGGCAGATGAGGAACCGGAGGTGCAGAGAGGGGAAAGGACTTGTCACAGCCATTGAGAAGAACAAAGCACTGGTGTAGCCATTAGATCGTCACAGCAGAGCAAGGAAAGGGATTGATTCTTTCCATTTTACCCATGAAGAAGCTGCGGCTTAGAGAAGCTAAGGAACTTGTCTAAGGCCACACAGCTAGTAAAGAGAGCTAGCAACAGTAATAATACTAAGAAGCTAACGTGCACTTGGCAGTTACATATGCCAAGCATCATCTCATTAAAAGCTCTCTGTTCTGGGAACTAGACACTGATTTGTCCTTATTTTGCAGGTAACTGAGACTCAGTAGAATAAAAAGTAGCAGAGTCAACATAACTTAAGTCAAGGTGGAAGTAAAAGCCAACTAATGTTTATAGGACACTCGGTGTTTGCTAAGTACCTTGTTATTTAATCCTCACATTATTCTTAGTGGGGAGAACAGGTGCAATTATCTCAATTTTACAGGGGAAGAAAGGGAGGCTCAGAGTAATGTTTTAACGAAGGTGATATAACTAATAAACAGGACTGTGACAATCCTAATAACATTAACACTGATAAGAGTGTTTACTGTGAGTTGAGCACTGTCTTATGTGCTGGCTCAGAGAGTTAAGGAACTTGGACAAGGCCCCACATCTTGCCAAGGGCAGAGCGGGAACTTGAACTCAGATTTCCAGGGAGGGTGACTCCTCCGTGGGAGGAAGAGCGGCAAACCCCAGAGGGATCACCCTGCCTCTTGGCCTGCAGGGATGCGGCCCTTCATCCCGGACCAGGACATCGGCTATTTCGAGGGCTTCCTGGAGGGCGTGGGCATCCGCGAGGGAGGCATCCTCACGGACAGCTTCGGCCGCATCAAGCGCAGCATGAGCTCCACGTCGGCATCGGCCGTGCGCAGCTACGACGGCGGGGCGCAGCGGCCCGAGGCACAGGCCTTCCACCGGCTGCTGGCAGACATCACGCACGACATAGAGGCTCTAGCCCCCGATGACGATGATGACGACGACGACGACGAGGGCGATGACGACGTGTCCCTGGACTCCCGAGGAGGGGGTGACGCTGCCGAAGACAACTACCTGTAGCTGCTGCCTATGTGGAGGGCATGGAAAAGGGTCTCCCGGCAACCTACTTCTGGTTCTCACTCACTCTTGCCGGGGGGGCCACCATCCTCTGGGCCCTCTCCTTTGCCCTGGGTTTTCACTCCTGGTCCCTGCAGTACCAAGAATGTCCTGCAGGGGGTGGGCGAAGCTGGACCCTAGAGTCGCCGGTAGAGCACTGCCCTCTGCCAGCCCAGAGCTGGGCAGTGATCCTACTTTGTCCCGCTAGAGGTGAGAGCTCAGCTCCAGGACACATCGTCCTCCCTGGACTCCCTCTGCAGAGTGGGCGCCATCTGCTGGCCGACTGAGAAAAGAATTTCCAGAACCCAGAGACTTCTGTTGATCCTATTTTACAGAATGGGAAACTGAGGTCCAAAAAGAGGGGAAGGGACTTGAGGGAATCTCCTGATTCTCCTTATATTACCACAAACTGACTATACTAAAGAATACAGTAGGTCTTTTACCACAGAGTGTAAACGGCAGAGTGTCCTCTCCCAGTTGCAGCAGTTGCCCCCTCAGTGCAGAGGAGAGGTTTTCCTCCTGTGTGGGTTGGCTCAGGTGGGTGGTCTGGATCTCGGTTCTGGCCCTCAGACCCTAAACAAGCTGGTTATTCAGATCTTGGATCTGGAGTTCGATTTGGGTTGGGATCTTGGATTATGGAGCCAGACAGACCCAAGACTCTTACCTGGTTAGTGTCCTAGCCACTGTATGCCTCCTGTTTCCTCACCTGTCCAGTGAGGTCAGCCCCATCTACCTCACAGTGTGATCATGGGGATTAATGGAGGTCAAGGCCTTAGCTCAGGGTTTAGCGCATGAGAGATGCTTGATAAATACTGTTCTTGCCTCATCGAACACTTTCTGATCCAGTGTTTTGTCTGGATGCAATGGGATGCGAATTGGGGAGGGGGATGTTAAGAAGACCCTCAGGGAGCTCAATTTGGGGAAAAGGAACAGGACTCACCCTTTCAAGCTCTATTATAGCCTGGCTGTGTGCCCAAGCCCCAAATGAGAAATACCAAGATTCCACAGCCATTCGGGGGTCTGGGGTCAGGAAGCAGGTTGGAAAGGTTGGAAAGCAGGAGGTCAGATAAACACAGCACTGGGCACCATCTGAGGAAAGATTTAGAGACTGAAAGGAACAAGGCCTGATAGAGGCCAAAAACTCATATAGAAATACTAAAATTTATTTGTAAAACTTTGCAAAACCTTCCATGGCCAGACATATGGTACTTACTATTAGATAGGTACTGTTATCAATTTTCTTTTTTCTTTTTTTTTGAGAGAGAGCCTTAAGCTGTCACCCTGGATAGAGTGCTGTGGCATCACAGCTCACAGTAACCTCCAATTCCTGGGCTCAAGCGAGTCTCCTGCCTCTGCCTCCCAAGTAGCTGGGACCACAGGCACCTGCCACAACGCCCGGCCATTCTTTGGTTATAGTCTCGTTGTTTGGCGGGCCGGGCTGGATTCGAACCTGCCAGCTCAGGTGTACATGGCTGGCGCCTTAGCCCGCTGAGCCACAGGCGCCGAGCCACTGTTATCAATTTTCAAGTGCTATAATTAGGACTTTAGGTCCAGAGACCTGAAGTCCTAGTTATAGTACTTGCAAATTGACGAATCATCATCCCATCATGCCATCATCAGTGGTCCCTGCTAGGCCTTCTGATGTTTTATTTTATTTTACTCCTCCTTCCCAATCCACACATTCCTCACATTTTTTCTCTCTCCCCACCATAGGCATCCACCTGTATCTGCTGACATGCATCCTTGAGCATAAATACACAATGCTTTGTGTGGGTATTTATGCTACATAAATGGTACTGTATGAGAATCTTATGCTATTGATTCATCTTTTTCACTCCATTCTGTTTTTAAGGTCTACCTTTGTTGCTGTGGGGAAAGTTAGCTGTTGTATCCAGTTTCTGCAAAATATTTCAAGCTGAGCATCCACTGTTTTATTTATTCATCTCCCCAGAGATGGATACCCAGGTTGCTTCCAATTCCCTCTTTACCACAGACAACACTGTGATGAATGTGTTTACACATGATCCCTATGGGCCTGTGTGATCATTTCTTTGGGCTCTACACCCAAAAGTAGAATTACTGGATCACAGGGCATCTATGTGTTAGATTTCACTAATTCTTCCAGAATAGCTCCATCTACAGGGTGTAAAGGATACTATTTCCCCACATCTTCATTAGGTTTTACATTATCTGACTTGGTAATTTTTGCCTGTCAGTCTGGGTGTGAAGTGGTAGCTCATTGTTGTTTTAACTTGCTTTTCTTTGTTCATCCTGAGATGTAGAACCTCCTCCTATACCTGTAAGGCATTTGGGCTTTCCCTTCTGTGAAATGCTTGTTCATATCTTTCGTTCAGTTTTTCCTGAGTTTCCTGTCTTTTTTCTTGTTGATTTATAAGTGTACATAGTAAATTTTAAATAGTAATCCCTTTTAGATGTGGATGTTCCAAATATTGTCACTTAATATATTGCCCATCTAAGTTTATCTATGGCAATAATTCTCCAGCTTTATCCTGGAAAGCTGGCCAAACACAGGCATCTGAGCCCCACTCCAGAGTTTCTGACTCAGCAGAGCAGGGGAGGAGTGATTTGCATTTCTAACTAGTACCCAGGTGATACTGACGATCCAGGAACCACACTCTGAAAACAACTCCACAATACTTTCCATTGAACAAATTCCTTAATTTTGATGTCAAATTTATTAATCCTCATTTATTTTATCTTATTTTTTATTTTTTTCTTGTTGGGGATTCATTGAGGGTGCAAGAAACCATGTTACACTGGTTGCATTTGTTGGTTAAAGTCCCTCTTACAATCGTGTTTTGCCCCAAAAAGTTGTGGCACACACCAAGATAATAATCCTCATTTTATGTTTGAAGAAACTGGAGCTCAAGAGGCGAAATGAATGACCCAAGGTCACACAGCTGGAATTAGACTAACCAGAGCCCATACCCTTAACCTCTCTACTTTCTTGTCTCGAGCCTTTGGGTGTAGTGGTTGTAGGCTGAAACACTTGGACCTGAGGCTAAGAAGGAGCCTTAGTAAGTTTCGGAGTGAGGCATAGAAGGAGAAGTTGATTGGGCAGAGACAGAGGCCAGAGATATAGGGGCCTCTCTTAAAGGTCTGGGGGCTTTTCAAGAGAATCAGTCTCAAAAACTGCCCACAGTCCTGGCCAGGGTACAGTGATGGGGTTGCTAAGAAGTACTGGGTCAGTTCTTACCCCATAGCTCCGGGGATGGGGCAATTTCCCTCACACACTAGGAAGTTCCCACCCACCCAGATCTACCCTCTTACCAAAGCCATGCCATCTCTTAGTTTCCGAGGTCCAAAAGGTCCTGGCTGGTGTAGCCAGACTCTGGGCCCACTTACTCCTGTAGCCCTGCCAGGACCACTTCCTTTATGGATCAGTTCCTGGCATCACAGAGGGGAAAATCCCTGAGGGTGGGACAGCTGGTTCCCAAGGACTTCTAGGGGTAGTGCAAATATGGAACTTCCTCACAGCCGGGTCCCCTGAGGACAGTCCTGACCCAAAGACAGTGGTGAAATTAGAAGCATTATGTCCAATTACCTCTAGGTAGAATTTTCTCCCATTTTGAGGCCCTGCAACTTCCCACTTTTTCCCACTTCTGAACGGAGACCCCTAGAAGTCCTTCCCCACTGTGTATTGGGGAGGAGTCCTGGGGCAACTGTCATTCAGTCACCAGACATTTAGAGAGAAAGAGCACCTACTCTGCCAGGCATGCGAGACATGAGAGGAAGATACAGCACAATCTCTGCCTGCTGCAGGGCACACTGGTGGCAAAGACAGGTCCCCAGATAAAGCACTTTTTCTAGGATGAGTTTGTAGACTTAATTGTGCATGACGACAATAGCTCTGATGGCCATTCCAGGAAAAGAGTTCTAAAATTGCTTTGAAGGCTAGCCTAGGCACTGGCGTCAGCACATAACTCCCCAGGGGGAGTACTTGGAAGGTGACCGTGATGATACTCAGCAATGAGGTGTGTGTAGCACTTTTTCTAGGATCAGTTCGTGAACTTAATTGTCTGTCCTCGTATGTGCTTGGAATCGTCCTGGAAGGATACACAAAGCAAGTTATAGTTGCCTCTGAGCTGAAAGAGTATGTAGCTGTAGAATAAGAAGAAAAGGAGACTTTCTTTTTGTGATGTATCTGAAGTGTTGTGCCATGAATATGGATTACAGCAGAGCAATTTTTTTTAAAAACCTACTATTTTCAGTATTATGGTATTTGTTTAACTTTACAGACACTATCTCTTTTCATATGTCTGACCTCCTTATCCCCACACCCACCTACAGCGCACGTGCACGCACACACACAGAGACAGACCTGTATAAGGAGGCTGGTTCTCACTCATCCCTACACTCCCTGGAACCCAGCACAACACCCAGCACATAGCATCCTGCCAATAGTTAATGTGAATGAATCATCTTGGAAACAGACCCTCCAGCCCCAGTTCAGATTTCAGATGACTGCAGCCCAGTCTGACATCTTGAGACCCTAAGAGACCCCAAGCCAAAACCACTAAGTAAAGCTACTTTCAGATTTCTGACCTACAGAAACTGCGTCAGATAATAAAAGTTTATTTTAAGTTGCTACATTTGGGTTAGTTGTTAATGCAGCAAGAAATAACTCATACAATCAATGAGTCTTTTTTCTTTTTTTCTTTTTTGCAGTTTTTGGCCGGGGCTGAGTTTGAACCCACCACCTCTGGCATATGGGCCCGGCACCCTACTCACTGAGCCACTGGCACCACCCAATCAATGAGTCTTTATAAAGCATTTGATGTGTGCTAATTCTGTGAAAAATGCACAAGAAAAAGACATGGTCCTGCCCTCAGGGGAGCAAGCCATGAGAGCATTCATTCTTAGACTCATTCATTCCTTTAACCAACATTTATTGAGCACTTATTACATATCTGGCCCCGTGCTGAGTGTTGACCCATAGGATATTGGCAAATTCACCAGCAGTACCAGCTTCTCAGCGGCTGAGGCAGGAAGATCACTTGCACCCAGGAGTTCAAGGCTAGCCTGAGACTCCATCTCAAAAAAGAACAAGAAACACTGTAGGATGAGTGGAAACTTTCTGGAGTTATCAAAATGTATATATATACTTGAGACAGAGCCTCACTTTGTCACCTTTGGTAGAGTGCTGTGGCATCATAGCTCACAGCAACCTCAAACTCCGGGGCTTAAGAGATTCTCTTGCCTCAGCCTCCCAAGCGCTAGGATTATAGGTGTGAGCCACTGCACTAGGCCTTCAAAATGTAAATCTTAATAGGATTAAGTTACATAGATGTGTAGGCATTTGTAAAAATTTGGCAAATGAACACTTAGTTTTCTGGCGGGCGCCTGTAGTCCCAGCCACTCGGGAGGCAGAGGCAAGAGAATTGCCTAAGCCCAAAAGCTGAAGGCCGCTGTGCGCTGTGACGCCACAGCACTCTACTGAGGATGACAAAGTGACACTCTGTCTCTAAAACAAACCCTTTCAATTTTGCTATCTATTTGGAAATTTTTATAATAAAGTTTTCAAGAGAAGGAACACTTGAAACTATATGTACCAATGCCCTTACTTTTTATTATTTTAGGTATATAATCACAAATGTATTCCAGTTAAAAAAGAAAAAGCAAATACAAACAAAAGGCACACATGCCCGCCCTCATTTAAGTGTTCCTTTCCTCTTCAATGACAGCCTCTGTTTCTTGTTGGCTATGTAGTTTCCAGACTTTTCTCTGTGCATTTACAAATGCAGGCAGATACAAAACTGTATATATTTTTTAAAGGAATATACGCTGTATACTATTCTGAAAGCATGCCTGGGGGATCTCTTGTGTTAATTCATGCACATCACTCCAGTTTCAAATTGCTGAGTAAGGATGTGCCTGCTTCAAGATACAGGGTTAGAGAAGAGAGACTCTTGTTTGGCACCACTCCAGGTTAGAAGACTTGGAACTGGAGGCCACTTCAGGGTGTCCTCACCTGAATGGCAGGGGGGGAAGCAGTGCTCTGGCCCTTTTTTCTGGCAGAATACAGGGGATGAGCCCAGCACTGGTCAGACCCAGGAGGAAGTCTGCAAAATGCTTCCTCTTTTCTTAGCCTCTTGGGACACTGGGGGTAGGAGGGGTGTTGTGAAACTGAACCGTCCCCCAATCTCCCTGGGGGGACTCATCAGCTGGGGGTGGCCATGCAGCTGGGGGAAGAAAAACAATTTCATGGGTTCCCCCAGCATCCCCCATCCCCTCCCAGTCCCACTGTGCCTCTGAGCAGATAGGTGGTCAGCTGTCTATAGGATGGTATCTGGGGTAGGTAAGCTTTGAGGACACCCACATCCTCATGCCCATGTCTCATAAATGAATAAGCTCCAGCTTCTTATCTGTTTCCCAGACTTGTCTTCCAAAAGCGGTCTGTGCTGGGGGTTTCAGGCACTAACAACACGGAAGTGTTTGTGGTTCCTTAAACAGACTAGGCTGTTTTCCCCTCAAGCCTTTGTCAGGCTGTCTCTTCTGTCTGGAATGCCCGTCTGCCTTGATCTTTAAGCCTCTTTAAGCCTCAGCTCACATCTCACCTTTTTCAAGGCTTCTCTAGTCCTGGATGGTAGTCGTCCTCGTTCTTTGTGAGGCCAAGTTGGGAGGATTGCTTGAGGCCAGGGCTTTGAAAGCAGCCTGAGCAAGAGTGAGACCCTGTCTCACAGAAACATTCATGGGGCAGTGATGGCAGGTGCCTGTAATCCCAGCTACTTATGAGGCTGAGGCAGGAGGATTGCTGGAGTCCAGGAATTTGAGGTTGCAAATGATGCGCTGTAATGATGCCATTGCACTCTAGCCTGGGCAACAGACTGAGACCTTGTCTCAAAAAAAAAAAACAACCAACAAAACAAAAAAGTCCTCCTTCATGCACCCCAGATTGGACTGTCTGTCCTTCCTGCTTGGTCCTACGGTATCATAATCCTCTCTCTCTCTCTAGTAGTATTTTGTTTTATCTAAGTTGTTTCTGCATCTAAGCTATTTCCACTCTGTATTAAGTTATTAGTTTAAGTATTTGTCTCCCTAATTGAATTGGAAGTTGCTTGAGGGCAAAAACTATCTTATCCATTTTTGCGTTCCCAGGTGTCAACAAAAAGGCAGTCAGTCCTTAATAAATATTAATAAAATTAATCAAAGGATGAAGGGTTTAGATCCCCATCCTATTGTTCACTGGCTGTTCCTAAACCTGGAGCTTCAACTTCTTCATCTGTAAAATGAGCACATGAATAGTACCCGCGTGGACCTTGAGATCTCTTAATAGTAGAGAAGACAGTCTTTCAACGTGTTAATGTATGAATATGTACTATAGTGCTTGGTGGTGATAAGTTCTCTGCAGAAAAATAAGGCGGTGCCTGCAGCTCAATGGGTAGGGCGCCAGCCCCATGTACTGAGGGTGGTGGGTTTGAACCCGGCCCTGGCCAAACTCTAAAAAAAAATAGCCAGGCATTGTGGTGGGCACCTGTAGTCCCAGCTACTTGGGAGTCTGAGGCAAGAGAACAGCCTAAGCCCAGGAGTTGGAGGTTGCTGTGAGCTGTGACGCCACAGCACTCTACTGAGGGTAAGTGAAACTCTGATAAAGTAAGACTCTGTCTCTTAAAAAAAAAAAAGAAAAGAAAAAGAAAAAGAAGGCAGAGTGGGGTCTAAAGAAGAATGAAGGATGGAGGAGCTCTCAAAGAAGGGGGGCCAGGGACCTGCTAGGGACCTTTGGGAGTTTCTCAAGGGCTAGTCTTCTCTGATTTTCATTTGTTCCTCTTGGAAAAAGAGGGCAGCTGTGACCTCTTGCCTGGGAGGGTGTAGCTATGAGATGAATGCTGATTACTTTGCAAATAAAAGGGGAAATACTTGAGCCCTGAAATAATAATTATGGCTCTCTCTCCATCCCCCAAACTGTTTTGAATGTAGAAGAATCAACAATGGTCCCAAAGAATTTAAAATATGGAATGCAAATGCCCATGGAAATAGGTAAATACAGTTGCCAGCAACTGACCCACTGCAAAGTGAAGTCTGCGCCACGTTCTAGCTCCCACTGTCCCTCCGCAGCCAAGCCCTGCATCCTGTCCTGCCCTCTGCATCTCTCTCCAGGCACCCTGACTGTGCCTTGGACAGTGATTACCAGCACGACTGCTGAAGATGTGCCAGGGCATGCGCAAATAGATTCAAACCCTCACTGGCTGTGTGCATTTGGACAAGGGTCCTTACCTCTGTGAGCCCTCCTTTTATAATCATTCCTATTTGTAAGAGAGAAAACGTGACCATAAAAGTGAGGGCAGCCACTTGGTGAGGTAGGTACCCTTTTCCTACTTTGTAGGTGAAAGGTGTAAGTGGCATCACCCAGAGATGAGACTAGACTGGAGATGTTCAGGCCAGGTTTATTGAACTGGAAGGGTGACCCACCTAAGTAGTGCAAAGATGGCATCTGCCTCCCCACCCTAGGGGCAGTTAGAGACCCCTTTTATATGGGGCCACAGGGGTGGGCAAATTCCACAGCTTGGATAGAGGTAGGGTCCTTCGGGATGTAGCTAGCTAGGTCCTTTGTCTGGGGGGGTTGTGTGTGGTTACATTAGCCGTTGTACACTCTGCTTTATTTCTTTATTTACCAAAGTGTTTTGTCACTTGTTCTCTATTGGTACATAAGAAGCCTCTTCATTCTTCTTAAAAAGTACTTTTATTGAATTATCATTTACATAGCACCCAATTCACCTGTTGAAATTTTACAATGTAATGGTTTTTAGTATATTCCAAGAGTTGTGCAACCATCTCCATAATCAATTCGGAACATTTTCGTCACCCTTCCACCCCCCAAAATCTGGTACCCATTAGCAGTCACTCCTTGTTTCTCCCCACCCCCCACCCCCAGTCCAATGCATACTAATCTCCTTTCTGTTTCTATAGATTTGCTTGTTCTGGACAGTTTCATATAAATGGACTCATACACTATGTGGTCTTTGTGGCTCGCTTTTTTCGTTTAGCACAATGTTTCCAAGGTTCATTTGTGTGGTAGCATATATTAGTACTTCATAGCTCTTTATTGAGGTATATAATAGTATTTCATTTGTTTATCCATTGACAGACATTGGAGTTGTTTTCTCTTTTCAGCTGTTATGAATAGCACTGCTATGAAGAAGTACAGATCTTTGTGAGACATATGTTTTCAATTCTCTTGGGTATATTCCTAGGAGTGGGATTGGTGAGTCATATGGTGACTCAATATTTAACCTTTTCAGGACCCGCCAGATTATTTTCCAAAGCAGTTACTACACCTTTTTTACATTTCCACTGGTAGTGCATGTGGGTTCCAACCTCTCTATTTTCCCACCAACATTTGTTATTATCTGCCTTTTAAAAAATTACAAGCATTCTAATAAATGTGAAGTGGCATCTCATTGTGGTTTTGATTTGTATTTCCCTAATAACTAATTACATTAAGTGCCTTTTCAGTGCTTATTGGCTATTTGTATAGCTTCTTTGGAGAAATGTCTATTTAGATCTCTTGCTCACTTTTAAACTATGTTATCTTTTTATTATTGAGCTAAAACTATGAGTTATTTATATATTCAGGATTCCAGCCCTTTAACAGATCTGTGACTTGCAAAGATTTTCTCCTACTCTGTGGGTTATCTTTTCATTTTCTTGATAATACCACTTGTAGCAAAAAGTTTTTAATTTTGATGAAGTCCAACGTATCTATTTTTTCTTGCCTCACATCTAAGAGGATTTGCCTAACCCCAGGTCATGAAGATTTACTTCTGTTTTCTTCTAAGAGTTTTATGGTTTTACTCATTCATTTAGGTCTATGGTCCATTGCAAGTTATTTTTTATATATAGTATGAGATAGGAATTCAATTTCATCCTCTTGCATGTAAATATCTGGTTATTCTAGCACCACAATATGAAGTGAATTCCAATTCCACTATTGTGGAACTCTTGTTGAAAACCATTTGTCTTGGAATTCTTTTTTTTTTTTTTTTTTTTTTTTTTGAGACAGAGCCTCAAGCTTTCACCCTGGGTAGAGTGCCGTGACATCACAGCTCACAGCAACCTCCAATTCCTGGGCTCAAGTGAGTCTCTTGCCTCTGCCTCCCAAGTCGCTGGGACTACAGGCACCCGCCACAACGCCCGGCCATTTTTGGGTTGCAGCCGTCATTATTGTTTGGCGGGCCTGGGGGCTGAATTCGAACCCGCCAGCTCAGGTGTACATGGCTGGTGCCTTAGCCCATTGAGCCACAGGCGTCGAGCCTGTCTTGGAATTCTTATTGAAAATCAATTGGCGGGCAGCGCCTGTGGCTCAAAGGAGTAGGGCGCCAGCCCCATGTACTGGAGGTGGTGGGTTCGAACCTGGCCCCAGCCAAAAACTGCAAATAAAAAGTGTTTAAAAAAAATTAATTTGCCACAAATTAGCGGGTTTATTCTCAACTCTCAATTCTGTTCCACTGACTTTTTTTTCTTTTTTTTTTTTTTTTTTTTTTTTGAGACAGAGCCTCAAGCTGTCACCCTGGGTAGAGTGCCGTGGCATCACAGCTCAGAGCAACCTCCAATTCCTGGGCTCAAGTGAGTCTCCTGCCTCTGCCTCCCAAGCAGCTGGGACTACAGGTGCCCACCACAACGCCCGGCCATTTTTTGGTTGCAACCGTCATTGTTGTTTGGCGGGCCCTGGGGCTGGATTCGAACCCGCCAGCTCAGGTGTACGTGGCTGGCACCTTAGCCCGCTGAGCCACAGGCGCCGAGCCACTGACTTATATTTCTATCCTTATCCCAAGACCACACTATCTTGTTTACCATAGTTATGTCATAAACTTATGGAAAAAGGGAGTGTGAATTCTCCAACTTTGTTGGGATTCTTTTTCAACATTGTTTTGGCTGTTCTGGGCTCTTTGCATTTCCATATAAATTTTAGGACCAACTTGTTTATTTCTCCAACAACAAAAAAAGCAACTTGGGTTTTGATAGGGATTGTGTTGATTGATTTCTAGAGTGTTATCATGTTAACAATATGGCATTCACTCTTCCAATCCATGAACACGGGATGCCTTTCTCCTGAGATGTCTTTTCCATTCCATGGGATGATTTTATTTAGGTTTTAAGTTTCTTTCAATAATGTTTTGTAGCCTTCAGAGTCTATTGCACTGCTTTAGTCAAATTTCTCCCTAAGTTTTTTTTTTTTTTTTTGAGACAGAGCTTCAAGCTGTCACCCTGGATAGAGTGCTGTGGCATCACAGCTCACAGCAACCTCCAATTCCTGGGCTCAAGCGAGTCTCCTGCCTCTGCCTCCCAAGTAACTGGGACTACAGGCGCCCGCC
>CAUYON010152667.1:0-22094 GCA_963573935.1 Arctocebus calabarensis | reverse complement strand
GGAAAAGCAGCAAAACTTTCCTACAGAAAAAGAAAACTTCAAGAGTTGTCCCTGCACTTTCTTCTAGTACTTTTATTGTTTTGCGTCTTAAGTTTAAATCTTTGATTCAGTGAGAGTCTATCTTGGTTAATGGTGAAAGGTGTGGGTCCAGTTTCAGTCTTCTATAGGTCGCCAGGCAGTTCACCCAGCACCATTTGTTAAATAGGGAATCTTTTCCCCACTGAATGTTTTTAATTGGCTTGTCAAAGATCAAATAACACTAAGTAGCTCAGTTCATCTCTTGGTTCTCTATTCTGTTCCATACATCTACCTCTCTGTTTTGGTGCCAGTACCATGCAGTTTTGATCACTATTCATTTATAATATTGTCTGAGGTCTGGTAGCATGATTCCTCCTGCTCTGTTTTTATTTCTGAGTAATGTCTTGGCTATTCGAGGTTTTTCTGATTCCATATAAAACAGAGAATTATTTTTTCGAGAACTTTAAAGTATGACAATGGAGCTTTAATAGGGATTGCATTAAAATTGTATATTGCTTTGGGTAGTATGGACATTTTAACAATGTTGATTCTTTCCAGGCATGAGCATGGCATGTTTTTCCATTTGTTAACATTTTCAGCTATTTCTTTTCTTAGAGTTTCGTAATTCTCTTTATAGAGATCTTTCACATCCTTTGTTAGGTAAACTCCCAAATACTTCATCTTCTTCGGCACTATGGAATAGAGTCCTTGACTATTTTTTCAGCTTGGCTATCATTGGTATACATAAAGGCTACAGATTTATAAGTGTTGATTTTGTAACCTGAGACACTGCTGTATTCCTTGATCACTTCTAAGAGTTTTATAGTAGAATCCCTGGTGTTCTCCACATATAAAATTGTATCGTTTGCAAAGAGTGAAAGTTTGATCTCTTCTGACCCTATATGGATACCTTTGATCGCCTTTTCTTCCCTAATTATAATGGCTAAAACTTCCATTACAATGTTAAAGAGCAGAGGAGACAATGGACAATCTTGCCTGGTTCTTGATCTGAGTGGAAATGATTTCAATTTAACTCCATTCACTACAATATTGGTTGTGGGTTTTCTGTAGATGGCCTCTATCAGTTTAAGAAATGTCCCTTCTATACTCATTTTCTTAAGTGTTCTAATCGTGAATGGATGCTGGATATTATCAAAAGCTTTTTCCACATCAATTGAGAGAATCATATGGTCTTTGTTTTTTAATTTGTTTATGTGCTGAATTATATTTATAGATTTACGTATATTGAACCAGCCTTGAGACCCTGGGATAAAACCCACTTGGTCATGGTGTATAATTTGTTTAATGTGTTGCTGGATTCTATATGTCAGGATCTCATTGAATATTTCTGCATCAATATTCATTAGTGATATTGGTCTATAATATTCTTTTCTTTTTGGGTCTTTTCCAGGTTTGGGGATTAAGGTAATGTTTGCTTCATAGAATGTGTTGGGTAGTATTCCTTCTTTTTCTATATTTTGGTAAAGGTTGAGTAATATAGGTACTAGTTTCTCTTTAAAGGTTTGGTAGAATTCTGACGTGAAGCCATCTGGTCCTGGGCTTTTCTTTTTAGGGAAATTTTATAAGGAATCAGCCTGGGAGAATATTTTATGAGGATGACTCCCCAGGCAATTGAAGCAGCATCCAAAGTACACTATTGGGACCTGATAAAACTAAAAAGCTTCTGCACACCCAAGAACACAGTAAGTCAAGCAAGCAGACAGCCCTCAGAATGGGAGAAGATATTTGCAGGTTATGTCTCTGACAAACGTTTAATAATCAGAATCCACAGAGAACTCAAACATATTAGCAAGAAAAGAACAAGTAATCCCTTCTCAGGGTGGGCAAGGGACTTGAAAAGAGAAATTTCTCTGAAGAAGACAGGCTCATGGCCTACAGACACATGAAAAAATGCTCATAATGCTTAGTCATCAGAGAAATGCAAATCAAAACTACTTTGAGATATCATCTAACTCCAGTAAGATTAGCTCACATAACAAAATTCCAAAACCAGAGTTGTTGGCGTGGATGTGGAGAAAAGGAAACACTTCTACATTGCTGGTGGGAATGCAAACTAATACATTCCTTTTGGAAAGATGTTTGAAGAATACTTAGATCTAAAAATAGATCTGCCATTCGATCCCATAATTCCTCTATTAGGTATGTATCCCAAAGACCAAAAATCACATTATAACAAAGATATCTGTACCAGAATGTTTATTGCAGCCCAATTCATAATTGCGAAGTCATGGAAGAAGCCCAAGTGCCCACTGACCCAAGAATGGATTAATAAATTGTGGTATATGTACCACCATGGTATATTATTCAGCCTTAAAAAAAGATGGAGACGTTACCTCTTTCATGTTTACATGGATGGAGCTGGAACATATTCTTCTTAGCAAAGTATCTTATGAATGGAAGAAAAAGTTTCCAATGTACTTAGCCCTACTATGAAACTAATTTATAGCTTTCATATGAAGGCTGTAACCCAATTATAGCACAAGAATATGGAGAAAGGGGTAAGGGAAAGAAGGAGAGGGTAGAGGAAGGAGGAGGGAGGGCAATTCATGGCACTACACCTATGGTGCATCTTAGAAGGGTAGTGGTGAAACTTACTAAATGCAGAATATAAAGGTCTTAACACAATAACTAAGAAAAAGCCATGAAGGCTATGTTAACCAGTTTGATGAAAATATTTCAGATTTATATGAAACCAGCAAATCGTACCCCATATTTGCATTAATGTACACAGCTATGATTAATAAATAAAAAAAAAAGAAAACTTACTAGAACAGTGTTGCCACAAAGCAGATGAAAATTGTAATTGAACATAGTAAGTACTACCAGAAACCAATACCTCAAAGAGACATAAAAGAACTGCAAGAACAAATAAATAACTCAAAGAATAAACAATAGAAAGTGATAACCACACAACAGGACGTAAAGCGGAATCCAAGGTGGGGGTTAGAACACTACCACCACAAACAGAGAATATATGAAGACAAACTGAGAGGCTACGTGGGGGAAAAGAGACACAGAAAACACAATGATGGAAATTGAGAACACAAATAAGAAAAACAAAAGGGGAAAAAATCAGATAAAATGGTCAGACAAAAGGATAACTAGAGAAGAAAGGATATCCAACTTCTTTCTAACTAAAGATCTTAGAAAAGAAAATAAAACAACAGGGCGGCGCCTGTGGCTCAGTGAGTAGGGTGCCGGCCCCATATACCAAGGGTGGCGGGTTCAAACTCAGCCCTGGCCAAACTGAAACAAAAAAATAGCTGGGCATTGTGCCTAGCGCCTGTAGTCCCAGCTACTCAGGAGGCTGAGACAAGAGAAATCTCCTAAGCCCAAGAGCTGGAGGTTGCTATGAGCTGTGAAGCCATGGCACTCAACCGAAAGTAACAAAGTGAGACTCTGTATCTAAAAAAAAAAAAAAGAAAGAAAGAAAGAAAGAAAACAACAGAACAGAAAAATAAAAGATAAAATCCATTCCTCACACCATACACAGAAATAAACTCTAAATAGATCAAAATCTAAATGTAAAGAATAAACATATGAAAGAAAAAATAGGTGATTACTTCCACAACCTAGATGTAGAGAAATGCTTTTTAACTTGAACTCTAAATCCAAATGTAATACAAGGACTGACTAATCAAACTAAATAAAAATCATTGTTTCATGGAAAAAAGCCTCACAAAATAATATAAACAAATTCTACACATGAAAGACAAAGTAAGAAAAAATTTATAATATATGGCTAATATCTCTACTATACGTTTAAAAACTTAAAATCTGAGGGAAAAAATACTATAAAAATGATAAAAATATAATGAATCATTTACAAGGTATAAAATTTGTTCTTAAATACGTGAAAAATGTTGACTTTTATTTATAATAATGGGATGTAATTAAAATTACATTACCATTTATCAGCCACCAGATAAGGAAAAATTAAAAAACTTCACAGTATGTATCTTAGTAAGGTTGTAGGGAAGTGTTCTCTCTTATACAGGGTGAATACCCCTAACCTGAAAATATAAAATTTGAAATGCTCCCAAATCCAAAACTGTTTAACAATATGATACTACAAGTGAAAAACAAGTGTGACTTTATATGATGGGTCACAATCAAAACACAGGCATACAACACACGGTTTATTCAATCTTCCCAAGGGAAAAAGAGGTCATCCCCCTTCAGCTGTGATGTATTTTTTCTACACATGCCAGGTATTTATATCATATTTTTCGCATGTGAGTAAGTTAAGAAAATGATGGCTGATTGCATATAAATTCAGAGTCAGAAAGGATGGTGATGTCAAACAACCAAATTGTCTACAAAGGTGGCTTAGATAGTGATATACTTGCTTTTCTGATGGTTCAATATTCAAAAACTTAGTTTCCTACACGAAATTATTAAAATATTATCGGAAATCACTTTTACCATATTTATCAATAAAAAACAAAGAAAAAATCTGTAAATAAGTTATACAGTGTGCTATCTTATATGTCTCCAAGGATGAAAAATAACATACCATATACTCACATTACTTTGCATTTCATACAGAAACACTGAAAGCAAATAAATTAACATGTAAAATACAATGAAGGGAAGGAAAAGTGATAAAGATGATGAAAATGGAGGAAGTGAAACTTTTCACTGTTCTGTTTTTTTTTTTTTTCTGAGACAGAGCCTCAAGTTGTTGCCCTGGGTAGAGAACCGTGGCATCACAGCTCACAGCAACCTGAAACTCTCGGGCTTAAGCGATTCTCTTGCCTCAGCCTTCCAAGCAGCTGAGACTATACAGGCGCCTGCCACAATGCCCAGCTATTTTTTGGTTTTAGTTGTCATTGTTGTTTGGCAGGCCTGGGCTGGATTCGAACCCGTTAGCTCAGATGTACGTGGCTGGCGCCTTAGCCTGTTGAGCCACAGGCACTGAGCCTCCTCACTGTTCTTTTAACACTGTATTTTTTAAACATGATATGCTACTTGTTAAAAAAAAAAAAAAAGAAAGAAAGAAACTCTTACTATTTTGATGTTTTTTCATATTGTTTTCCAATGTTTTTGAAAATGAAATTGAGATCTTTATCAATGTTTTTTAATATAAAAAGTTCTTCAGAAAGTGTAACAGTTGTAATTTTCTAATGTAATTTAACCATTCTTTAATTATTTCTGATTTTTCAGTATTACTTCTAATTTTTCAGTATTATAAACATCTCTGAACACAAAATTGTTTTGTTTTTTTTTTTTTTGGTAGAGACAGAGTCTCACTTTATCGCCCTCGGTAGAGTGCTGTGGTGTCACACAGCTCATAGCAACCTCCAACTCCTGGGCTTAGGCAATTCTCTTGCCTCAGCCTCCGGAGTAGCTAGGATTACAGTAGCCCGTCACTTGTTTTTTTTTTAAGACAGAGCCTCACTATGTTGCCTTCAGTAGAGTCCAGTGCGGTCACAGCTCACAGCAACCTCAAACTCCTGGGCTAAAGTGATTTTCTTGCCTCAGTCTCCCAGCTAGCTGGGACTACAGGCACCCACCATAATGCCCAGCTATTTTTTGTTGCAGTTGTCATTGTTGTTTAGCTGGGCCAGGCTGTGTTCAAACCTGCCCCCCTCGGTGTATGTGGCTGGTCCCGTAACCACTGTGCTACAGGGGCTGAGCCTGTTTTTCTCACCTTGGATTATGACAGCAACAAAGTACTTGGTCAATTGAAATTTTGGTAAAATATTCTCTCAAATAAGTTGACATATGCTACTTAAGTGCTTTTCAGAAAAACTTTAATAATAACTGAGATACTGTGTTTCCTATATATTGTTTATTATGGATTATTTAATTTAATCTTCATAACCACCCCATGAAGTAACTATTATAATTATCACCATTTTATTGATAATAAATAAGGTTCTCAGAGCTTAGATAATTTACCAAAGTCAGAGAAGTAGTAGAATTGTAATTCAAACTAAGGCATTCTTTCTTTAGAACCTGTGTTCAAATTGTATTACAGCTTCCATTTTTACCAAAAATGTAAAAATATCCATTTCATTGAAACCTGATTTAAAGCATTATTAGTGTTATTTTCATCCTATTTAATCTGACGTACTATGTATTTGAAAACTGGCTTCTAATTAATTCAATTTCCATTTATTTGATTACTTGTAAAGCCGAACATTTTCTTCTGTATATGAACCTTACAGATATAAAAAAAAATCATTGATGTTGAAATGTCCTTTAATGGCTCGGCACCTGTGGCTCAGAGGGCTAAGGCGCCAGCCATGTACACCTGAGCTGGCGGGTTCAAATCCAGCCCAGGCCTGCCAAACGACAATGACAGCTGCAACCAAAAATTGGCCGGACGTTGTGGTGGGTGCCTGCAGTCCCAACTACTTGGGAGATGGAGGCGAGAGACTCGCTTGAGCCCAGGAATCAGAGGTTGCTGTGAGCTGTGATGCCATAGCACTCTATCCAGGGTGACAGCTCGAAGCTCTGTCTCAAAAAAAAAAAAAAAAAAAGTCCTTTAATGGGTTTTGTAACAATTAAGAAAAAACTTACTCTTTACTGCTAATACGTAGTAACACACATACAAAAGTTTAGTTTAACTATAACTCTGCCATATTAAAACTGTAGCCAAATTTAAGATTTTATGTAAGTTTTTTTCAAGTTTTTATGATATGCATGGATAAGGTAATAAAGTAGAAGAGCTACCACTTACCTCATTATTTCCTCTCGATCTCCATGACTAGCATGTTCTGCCTGTATCTTTTGTCTCAACCGATTAATTTCTTTGTCTAGCATTGATGCAGATTTTTTTACTTCTATTCGCTCTGGGCAGATTTGTCTTGCTTGTGACATTTTCTCCTAGGAAAATAGATGACTAATGTCTTTAAAAATCTTCTTTGATATAGAAATTCATTATTACTATTTGTGCCAAAATATGGGAAGTAAAATTCTAAACTCATATTTCAGAAATGTATTTTAACTATATTTAATATCAACTTATTTAATCTAAGTTTTATATTGATGATCCAGTCTAGAGTCATTATAATTCTTCAAAAGAAAACCACCCTATGTGTATATCTTTAATAACTTATAAGATCACCACAACTTCCTAGTGAAACAAATTTAAAAGCAGCAGTTACAAGAAGTTTAGTACCCAGGGAACTGAGGTCAGACATAGTTTTCTCTGTGCTTTAGGATGGACTCTGAACACTAATGGTATTGAACACTCAAACAGAAAGTCCTTCATGTTTGTAAAACATTAGAAAATGCAAAGTACTTTTATACTTAAAACTTCATAGTCATAACACTGAGCTTAAATAAGAAAACAAACAAACATGGAAAGAAAGAGATTATAGAATTTAAATCCTTTTCTTGAAGACATGAAAGCAATGTTGGAATCCAACTGTTCTATTTAAAACAGGTTGCTTTCAATTTATTCTCTCCTAAAACCAGGACTACTGCTTACAGCTGTCATAGGCATATCTAGCAGGGACTAAAATCCAGCCCAGCTCACACCCTAATTACTCAAAAGATAGGGCATCTTTTTTTTTTTTTTTTACCGGAAAGTGGTTTTCTGCATACCAACCTGAGTATTTAAGGACCTATGTGTGCCAAGACAGTGTGCAATTTTCTAAATTATTCAGAAGCATGATATGGGTCTGTTGCAGTCTGGCCTATTTAACTCTTAACATTTTGAGGCTGCCTATGTCTCTACCTAAACACCTGTTACTCTCTGTGAAATAGAAATTCAGACAGCTTGTCTATTTTTTGAAACATGACATTAGGGAAAATACACTTAAATTATTATGACTAGTGCTACAAATTAAACAACAAAGAATAGTTGTGGATAACCTCTAGTTCCTTCTCTTTCACATCCAGTTCTCGTTTCTTTTTATTTAAAGTGTCCAAGTGTTCTTTTTGTTTGTCTTCATAATGCCGTTTGCCTCGTTTTTGGTTATCCACTTCAGAATCAGCAAGGTTTAATTCATCCTGTTTGAATAAAGCAAAAATAATCTATAAATTAAAGATTGCTTTAAAAAATTTCCACTATAACATAAAATAATTCAGTACTATATATTTACAGTGAAGAAATATCTAGTACTGAACAACAAAAAACACCTGATTTTTAAAAAGTGGGTTGGGGGAAAAGGGAAGAATGCAAAGATATTTAACAGTGATTTAACATACCTGAAGGTGTAAGTTCAGAGGTTTTTGTTTTTGTTTTTAATTTTGAGACAGTCTAACTTTGCTGCCCCTGATAGAGTGCCAGGGCATCATAGTTCACAGCAACCTCAAACTTCTGGGCTAAAGCAATTTTCTAACCTCCGCCTGGCAAGTAGCTGAGTGCTTGACTATAGGCACCCACCACAACACCTGGCTATTTTTAAGAGATAGGGTCTTGCTCTAGCCTAGGCTACTCTTGAACTGGTGAATTCAGGTGATCCGTCCACCTCAGCCTCCCAAAGTGCTGGTATTATAGGCGTGAGCCACCATGCCCAGCCCATAAGTTCACAATTTTCAGCATAAAATACAACTGTGAAGCGTCTATCGCATAACCAATTAAAAATACATAATGGTAAAGTAGGATAAGGTAATAATAGATGTCATAAGGCATAGCAGCCACTGGAAAAATAAAGCAAGCGTTATAGCTAATAAACAAGAAGAGATTAGAAAAGAACACTAACAGCCTTGGCAAGCCAAAAGAAGGAAAATATGAACAACAAAGACTGGACAATTAAAATACAAACAGCAGCTATTATTTCATGATGAAATACTGAATGCTTTCATTTTAACATCAAATATAAGACAAGGATGCCTAGACCCATCACTTCTATTCAACATTGTATTAGAAAGTCTGGCTAGTTCAATTAAAACAAGAAAATAAATAGAATAAAAAATTAGAAAGGAAGTGTAAAACTTATTTAGAGAGATGATTTTCTATAAATTCTAAAAGAAGAACCTTAAAAGCTAACAAGTGAGTTTAAAAATGTCACTGGATACAGGTCAATACAAAATTCAGTGAGGTTTCTATATACTAGAAAAAATTAATTAAAACATTTACTATACAATGAGAAACAGGAAACACAAATTCAAAATACAACTCAAAAATAAAAGACATATAACACAATAATTAAAAGGCAACAATTTGAACAGACATTTCCCCAAAGAAGATAAACAAATAACAAAAAAACTCATTATGGTTTTGCTCAACAGTATTACCCACAAAGAAAATGCAAATCATAATGAGACACCACTTCACACTCACTAGGATGGTTAAAATAAAAAAGGCAGACAACAGCAAGTGCTGACAAGCATGTGGAAAAACTTAGGACATCCCAAAACTGTTGATGAGAATATAAAATGGTAGAGTTGCTTTGAAAAACACTTTCAATGTCTCAAAAAATGTAGCATAACCACATAGCTTAGCAATTCCACTCCTAAATGTCTAGCCTAGCAAATGACAATACATGTGTGCACAAAACTTCTACATGAATGTTCACAGCAGCAGCACCCAAATGTCCATCAACTGATGAATGAAAGAAAAAAAGGTAAATACTACTAGGCAGTAGAAAAGAATGAAGTTCTGAAGCATGTAATATGGATGAACCTTGATTAAGTAGAAAGCCAGTCACAAAGACCACATGTTTCATGATTCTACTCATTCACATGTCCAGAATAGGCAAATTTATGAAAATGGAAAGTAGATTAACAGTGTCAAGAGCTGTGGGGAGGAAAGAAGGGAGTGACTATTTCTTTTTCACCTAAGGAAAATGTTCTCAAATTGTGGATATGGTTGCACAACTCTGTAAATATACCAAAAACCAGTGAATCAAATACTATGAATGGGTGAATTTTACTGAACAATATATAAATCCTGTTGAGTTTTTCTATACTTTTGCTGATTTTGTGTGTAGCTGCTCTACCCGTTGTTGAGGGAGTGCTATCAGACTTCACTTCAATATTGCAGCTCTGACACTTGGTGTACACATACTGAGAATTGCTATGCATACTTATGAATTGATCCCATTTGTCTTTATATGATGTTCATCTCTCACTCTAGCAATTTCTTTATTCTGAAGACTACAGTATCTGATTTTAATATAGGTTCTTCTGCTTTCATCTGATTATTGCTTGTAATATGTATTATTTTCCTCCTTTTGCTTTCAGTTTACACATATGGAGATACTTGACATAAGAATCTTATATATAACATATAGTCATGTTTTAATTAACTCTGACCTTATCTTTCATTTAGATTATTTACATTTAATGTAAGTTATTCATATGTTAGAGCTTAAATCCGTAATTTTTTTTCACTTTGTTTTTTAATAATCTCTTTCTTTAACCTGCCATATGGAGGTTACTTAAACCTTTGCTTAGGATTCCATTTTGATTTAGTTAATCCATTTTTGCATATATTATCCTAAGTAGTTATTTTTAGTAGTTGCTATAGGTATTATGCACCTTATATTACAATCTACTGATACCATCATTTTACTAGTTTGATACAGAAATCTTACTTACCTTTATTTTCCTTTACCCATCTCTATTTTTAATATAATTGTCATAAATATTTCTTCTATATGTGTCAAAAATTTTGCTTGCTCTCTAAACATAATTTTATAAACTCAAAAAGGAAAGATCATTTCATTTAACCATATTTTTATCTCATTTTTCTTTATTCCTGATGGTCCAAGATTCCCTCTTTTGCTGTTCCCAACAAAATACCTGTAAGTTTGCCATCTAATGAATGTCTTTATTTTCCCTTTATTGCTGAAAAACATTTTTGCTGGGTACAGATTCTAAATTGACAGGTCTTTTATTTTAACACTTGAAAAATGTTGTGCCACTTCCATTTGACCTCCAAGGTTAATGATGAAAAATTTGCTGTCCATTCAAAATGTTTTCCATACAGGTAAAATTTCTTTCTCACCACTTTTAATAGTTGGTCTTTAGTTTTCACAAGTTTGACTATGATATGTCTTTTATTATGAATTACTTAGGGTTTATCCTGTTTTGGATTTACTCACTTTATTTAATCAGTGAGAAAATGCTTGTTGCAAAATTAGGAAGTGTTTAGCCATCATTTCTTTGAGAAATTTTTCTGCCCTGCCCTTTCTGGGACTCGAGTAACACAAATATCAGCTATTTTGTTGTAGTTTCACAGATCCCTAAGGCAATGTTCATTTTTTTTGTTTCAGTCTAGTTTTTTCCTTCAGTTTATTTTCTCTCTGTTGTTAAGATTTACAGGGGATAATACAATTTCCCATTATAAAAACTTCCATGTTCAATTTTTTCTCAAAAAAATCAACTGAATTCATCCTGAAATACAGCTGAGATAAACTGATAAACAGGAATTGAGTAGCACTTTATTTCAAGATGGCTTCTCCATAGTATAACAATTAATCCTTTAGTTACGGAAGCAAAGGTAAGAAAACAAAACAGGCAGGCACAGAAACAATACCTATAGATGTACAAAATATCCTGTTCCTGGGTCTGAAAAACAATCACAAAAATAAAGAGGCAACAAAGGCTATTATCCTCTAGGGGAAATACAGGGAAATTTATTCTCCTACAGCTATAAGCAGAAGTGTTTAATATTAACTGAACTAAAGATAGAAGTTTGATTCCTACCATTTTTTATATTTCATTTTTTTGTAGCTACACATTTAATCAAAAATTCTTTCATGATACTATGCAAGAAGTACATCGTAGATATAAAACTAAAACATAAAGGCACATCTATCAAAAAATCAAAAATATATACCTTAAGTGGATCTGCTTGTTCCGATAGTTGATTAATTTTCAATTTAATTTCATCATACTTGTTTTCTGCTTCTATTTTCAGATTTCTAAAATATTCCATATTTTCCTTTAGTTGCTCCATATTTTTCTCCACCATTTTCATTTTGCTTTTATTTTCTTGAGCCTCATCTTCCTGATAATATTTAAAGAGTTCATTAAAGTACGTTAAATTATCAAACAGAAAATATATATAGATACTTCTGAAAGAGAAAAAACTAGAGTCATAGGCAAATCAGATCAAACACAAATAAAAAAAAGCAGTAGAATATTTTCATATTCTTAATGATACATCAGGAAATAGAAGACAACAGATTCAAAAATACAAAGGAATGGTACTTAGGAGACAAGCTACACAATTTTCTGCTGGAGATCGTAGCCAAAAGGAGTAATTTTTATGCTAGCTACTCCTTTTTTCCCTCAAATATACTTAGTGAACATAAGTATATAGCCTATGCAAGATAATGTGTTAGAAGCCAATGAAATAAAAATAACTAAAATATAATCCATACTTTTAGGAAGTTTAATATATCAATAAAAGGAATTAAAGCAGAAAAATAAAAAATAGAAAACAAGACTAGTTAAATAATGAAGATAAATTTTCTCATGAAAGCTTCATCACAAAAACTTTGTTTTGTATACTGCTATATTCCTCAGCACTTAATATGCTGCTTAAGACAGAGCAAATGCTCATTAAATATTTATTCCTTTTAATAAGACTGCAATTTATCCAATTTACTGTTCAATGCAATTCCAAAAAGCTAAGCTGAAGGTCATAAACATATACCTGAATAAATATATAGAGAGTAACAAACATGTGACAAATTAAAATGAAAGTCCCTAATTTTGAAAAAAAAAAAAAAGAAAGAGACTACACCTGACTAAAAAATGGTCCTGACATCTGTGTCAATTCATAGTGATGCTAATTAACTTAGCAGTTTAGTTTCATGAGCCCCTGATAAGAATCAATTTTTATCAATTAAGTTATATACATAAAATATTAAAAAATCTAAAGGCTATAAACCAGATAGTTTCCACTTTATCAGTGAATAGAGATAGCAATCATAAGAGAATCTTCAATTAAAGATTTTTAAAAGAAGCTCAGAGTTTTTTGCCATTAACCTAAGTGATGGTTTAATTCTGTACATTTAAATTACATTGAAATTGAAGAAAAGTGTTTTACCAAGGTTGCAATATCTACAGACTGGTGTTCTTCTATGTTCTCAAGTTCACGAATTTCAGAAATACTTTTTCTTATTTTCATCTGAAAGAAAAAGTATTTTAGTGAAATAAAAATGAAAATAACTAAAATTCTTGGTAAGAATATATTAATCAGGGTGGAGGCAAGATGGCTGACTGGAGTCAGCTTTCCACAGACACTCCTGTCCAGAATGAGAGTTAAAGGACAGAGGTTTAACAAGTAAGCTGATGGTATGGAGCTGGGCCAGGAGAGAAGGTTTAAGACCTCACATTAACCTTGCTGAGGTGAGCTGTGACACCAAGGAAACAAACAATAGTTCTGAACTCCCACCACTCCCTTGCATTCTCACCCTGAGGTCTGGAAGCCTATCCCCTATGGAGTCCAGATTCTGGGGAATTTTCTTGAGAGGTGTGGACAAGGCATGGGCTGTGCTGATTCTGTGACACGGGTGTAAAAAGAAGACTGTGGACTGACACGGAGAGGGAGAAGCAGTGCCACAGAGCAGCAGCAGCAGCAGGAACAATAGGGCTCACACCCCTGGGGATATTTTGGAAAGAAACTCCCCGCCACTCTTGGCAACTGGTGGCAGCCAATGGTGGAACAGATTTGGGACAGAAATGCAGTCCCTATGAGTAAAAGCTATGACTGAAGTGGTACCTTCCCCAGCAGGGTGCAGCGGGGATGGAGAATAGAATACACGGGAGCAAAGACGCATACTCCCAGGGTGGGGCTAGGTCAGAAGTGCTGTTTTAGTGAGCCTAAGAAGCACCTGGCCCCCAAGTGTCCCCAACAGCTGAGACAAAAACAGGCATGGCAACAGCACCAGCCCAGGGAGAAACAGATACTGAGAGTGCCCACCCCAACAGAGTGCAGAGGAGACAGAGACACTAGCTCTGTGAGAATTTGCAAAAAGCAGCACAGGGTGGGACTGAACCACAGTTTCTGTGAAGTCAAACACGCCTGGCCCGCAGAGGGTATAACCAGGACAGAAACCCTAACACTGTGACAATATAAGTGGCAGCAACATCAATCTGGGGTGGGGCTGGAACAGAGTAAATTGCCCCAGCTTCCATTAAGCACCTAAGGTTGTTAGGCTTCAGCTCCCCATGCCAACTGGTGGCAGAGTGTGGTGGTCTGGCAGAGGAGACACAGATCTCCCTGTGACTCAGGCAGGTACAAACCCATAGAGTATCTGCTCATTGGAGGGAACTGGGTCATACCTCTGTGGGGTTACCAGTAACAGGGTGTGACAGAGGTGCAAGGTGTGGAAGGAGCCATCAAACTTCCCAGACTAATTCATTTGCTGGTTGGGTCCTTCTGACTCCACGGGGCACAGGGCCAAGTCATTTTGGAGCTGCCAACAGACCCCTGCTATCTACTTTCTCAAGACTTTTTGAACTCTCCCACTTGAGACTAGGTGCTGACTGGGACAACTGATTTGGAACCCTTGACCCAGGCCAATCACCTGAAGACTATGCAAAGTGGTACCCTGGGTGTGTGGTTGTGGAAAGGTTAGATTTTCCTTTTCCAGTTGCTGCCCATGGGGAGCAGGATAACATAGTTGCTGGTATTTCTACATAGCTGAGACTTCAACCCAGAGTTACTGATTCACTAGGATTGGACAGAGACTAGCTGAAAACAAGACAGAGCCACCTACCCCCACCACATCAAGCAAGTCCCCAGTGCCTCAGGCTGTAGCACTGTACGGGTCCTTTGCAAAGTGCTAGGGGAAAAGGTACAGACACCAGTCCCAGCTCTTGGGCAAAGGGCTGGTTAATCCCTACTCCAGGAGCCCTCAACCCAATTTCACCTTATCAGCTCATCTAGCCAAACAGTGTAAAATAATCATGGGGTGGAATCAGCAGAAAAACTCAGGCAACATGAATAACCAGAGTAGATCAACTACCCCAAGGAACAATATAACAGACACACCAGAAGATCCCATTAATAAACAAATGGATGATATGTCAGAAATTGAATTCAGAATTTGAATTGCAAATAAGATTAAGAGAATGGAGGTAAAGTTGGAATTAGAAATTCAAAGAACATTTCAAAAGTTGTCTCAAGAATTCAATGACTTCAAAGACAAAATCATCAAAGATTTTGACACATTGAGATAAGACTTACAGCCCTCAGAGATCTGAGAAATATAGTAGAAGCCCTCAGTAACAGAATGGAGCAGGCAGAAGAAAGGATTTCCAACATTGAAGACAAAGCTTTTCAACACTCCCAAACAGTCAAAGAGGAAGAAAAGTGGACAGCAAAAATGGATCATTCTCTCGGAGAGCTCTGGGATAACTTGAAGAAAACTAATATTGACTAATAAAATTTCCAAAAGCAATGAGGTAACTTCGAAAGGCACAAATGCTCTACTCCATGAGATAAATAAAGAGAACTTCCAAGACATGCCAATTCTGAAATTCAGATAGCAGTTTCAGAACCCCAACACAATTCAACCTGAATAAGACATCTCACAGACACATTATAAATAAATACACCAAAGTTAATGTGAAGAAAATTCTACAAGTAGCCAGACGTAAGAAAAAGGGGAAGAATATCAGAATGACTGGGGAAACCTTTCAAGATAAAGGACGGTGGTCAACTTTTAATCTCCTAAAACAAAACAATTTTCAACCCAGGATCCTGTATCCAGCTGAACTGAGTTTCATTTATGATGTATATTTTAAATACTTTAAGGACATATACATGTTGAAGAAATATGCCATAACTAAACCACCTCTCCAGAATATTCTCAGACCCATCCTACATAATGACCAGTGCAATTCTCTACCACCAAAGTAAACTCACTCATAAGTTTTTGATCAAACCCCAAATTCCACAGTGATGAAAGGGCTAAAAATGTCCACTGGACTTTTGAAAAACTCGATATCCAAAACACTACCAGGTTTATCAATATTTTCAATTAATGTGAATGGCTTAAATTGTCCTCTAAAGAAGAAAAGGTTGGCTGACTGGATACAAAAACTCAGGCCAGATATCTGCTGCATATAAGATTCTCATCTTACCTTAAAAGACAAAGGTAGAATTAGGCTGAAGGGATGGTCATCTATATTTTAGGCAAATGTAAAGCAGAAAAAGGAAAATGTTGCAATTTTATTCAAAGATACAATAGACTTCAAACCAAAAAAAGTAAGGAAAGATAAGAATGGTCACTTCATACTTGTTAAGGGTAATACTCAATATGATGAGATTATAATTATTACTATTTATGCACCGAACTAGAATGTGCCTCAATTTATGAGATCGACTCTAACAGACATGAGCAACTTGATTTCCTCCAGCACCATAATTTTTGGAGATTTTAACACTCCTTTGGCAGTGTTGGATAGATCCTCAAATAAGCTAAGCAAAGAAATTTTAGATTTAAACTTAACAATTCGACCAGGGAGGAGCCAAGATGGCAGTCTGTAGCCGCTTTCTGCAGATGCTCCCATCAAGGAGAGTTAAAGGACAGAAATTTAGCAAGAAAGCCAATGGTTTGGATCTGAGCCAAAGAGAAGGTCGAAGAACACACATCAACCCTGCAACCCCAAGGATACAAACAAGGTACAGAACACATCACAAAGCAGACGGGAGTCCCCTCCCTCATGAGAACGGCTCACAGTATACTCCATACCTCCATACAAACAAGCGAGCAGAATTCTGACATCCTCCCACTCTACCCCACAGGAGAGACCCTCAAAAAACCAGACCTCCTTCCCCTACTAGGGTGCCATGGCACTCCCTTGCCAGGCATAATACTGTATAAAACTGTATGTATTCTCTACCTGCAAGTTTGAACTCCCCGCACTCCCCTCCACTCTCACCCTGAGGTCTGGAAGTCTGTCCCCAACAGAGTCCAGATTCTTCAACATTTTCAGGAGGGTTGTGGACAGGGCGTGGACTGTTGCTGATCTGTGCTAATATTCTGGCTCGGGAGTGGTAAGAGGAAAGTGAGTGGAGAGGAGGAAAAGCTGGAGAGGCAATCCCCTGAGGCACAGAGTGGCAGCTGCAATGGCAGTGGTGGAAACACTGGTAGCGAGGCTCACACCCCTGCGGATGTTTTGAGGAGCCACATCCAGTCTCTCTGGGCAGCCAGGGAAACTGGGCAGGTTCTCCACTGGCAGCCACCAGCAGAGTGGACCTGAAGCATAGGCGCAGGACTCCAGAGTGAGAGATAAGCCTCTTACCTTAAAAGATAAAGGTAGACTCAGGCTGAAGGAATGGTCATCTATATTTCAGGCAAATGTAAAGCAGAAAAAAGAAAATGTTGCAATTTTCTTTTCCACTTGAGGTGGTACCGGCTGGGGCGGAGTTCGGGGAATACACATGCTGAGAAACCCAAGTGAAGGCTGCTTTACACCTGGGATGCAAGCTGAGACAAAGGGCAGGAACTCACAGACTGAGTCAGACCTATTTGCAGCCCAACATCTGATCCACAAAGGTAAAATTCTGCAAAATTGTTCTGTTCTAGCAACAACATCAATCAGGGAAAGGGCTGGAACTGAGTGAATCGTCCCAGCCCTTATCAAGTACACAGGTTGTCAGGCCTCAATTCCCCCTGCCAAACAGTGACAGAGACGGGCAGAATGGCTGAGGAACCACAGACCCCCCATGTGACCCAGGCAGGTGCAAGCCCCTGGAGAATCTGCTCATTGGAGGGAACTAAATCACACTCTGCAGGGTTACCTGAGACTGGGTGTGACAGAGGAGCAAGGTGGGGAAGGAGGCATCAACCACCCCAGACTAATTTACTTGCTGGGAGGGCCCCCCTGGGCTCACAGAGCCCGGAGTGAGTTATATGAGAGCTGCCAGGAGATTCCAGCTATCTAGTTGCCACAGACTTCAACTATTTTATCTGAGGTTGGTGCTGGCTGGGACAATTGATTGGGACCTCTTCAACTGGGCCAATCACTCAAAGACTCTCCAAAGTGGTACCCTGGGTGTGTGGTGATGGGAAAATTGGATTTTCCATTTCCAATTGTTGTCTGTGGGGGGCATGGTGATCTAACTGCTGGTATTTCTCCATGGCTAAGACTTCAACACAGAGTAACTGATTAGGGTAAGACAGAGACAAGCTGAAAATAAGACAAAGCCACTTACCCCCACCACACCAAGAAGGCCCCCAGTTTTGCAGGCAGTAGCACTGAAGGAGTCCTTGGCAAAACTATAGGGGAAGTGGTACAGACACCAGTCTCAGCTTTCAGGCAAAGGACTGGTCAATTAGTACTCCTAGAACTCCCAAACGAACTTATCCTTATCTACTCATCCAGCCAAATGGTGCAAAATAATCTTAGGGTGGAATCAGCGGAAAAGAACTGGAAACATGAACAACCAGAGTAGATCAACCACCACAGGACAAATTTGGCACACAAAAATGACAATCCTATGCATAAACAGATGACTGAGATATGAAAACTCGAATTCAGAATTTGGATTGCAAACAAAATTAATAAAATAGAGGAAAAGTTGGATTTAGAAATTCAGGGTGCATTTCAAAAATTGTCTCAAGAAGTCAAGGAATTCAAAGACCAAATGACCAAATTTTGACACATTGACACAAGAAGTTGCAGTCCTCAAAGATCTGAGAAACACAGTAGAATCCCTCAGTAACAGAATGGAGCAAACAGAAGAAAGGATTGCTGATACCGAAGATAAAGCTTTCAAATGCTCCTCTACAAAGAGGAAGAGAAATGGAAAGCAAAAACGGATCATTCTCTCAGACAGCTCTGGGATAACTTGAAGAAAATCAATATTTGCCTTATAGGGATACCTGAAAACGACGAACTGGTGTTACAAGGTACAGAGTCTCTTCTTTATGAGATAATGAAAGAGAAGTTCCAAGACATGCCAAGAGATTCTGATATTCAGATAGCAGACAGTTTCAGAACCCCAGCATGACTCAACCCGAATAAGACATCCCCAAGGCACATCACAATTAAGTTCACTACAGTTTTACATGAAAGAGAAAATTCTGAAAGCAACCAGATGCAAGAAATCCATTACCTATGAGGGGAAGAATATTAGAATAACTGCGGATCTCTCAGCTCAAACCTTTCAAGCTAGAAG
Source organism: Arctocebus calabarensis (assembly GCA_963573935.1). Lineage (NCBI taxonomy): Eukaryota > Metazoa > Chordata > Mammalia > Primates > Lorisidae > Arctocebus > Arctocebus calabarensis. The sequence continues at coordinate 3,007 of CAUYON010152667.1, read as the reverse complement.
ACGATGGTCATCGACATTTAATCTAAAACAAAAAAAATTTCAGCCCAGGATCCTGTATCCAGCTAAACTGAGTTTCATTTACGATGGAGGAATTAAATACTTTAATGACATCCACATGTTGAAGAAATTTTCTATAACTAAACCAACTACCCAGGATACTCTCAAACCAATCCTCCATAATGACTAGCATAATCCTCCACCATAAAAGTTTTCTAACCAAGGATCTTCTTACCAAATTCCAACTTACACCGTGAAGAAAAGGATTAAAAATGTCCACTAGATTTTCTACAAATTTATTGATATTTTGAATTAATGTGAACCATTTAAATTGTCCGCTAAAGACGCATAGGTTGGCTGACTGGATACAAAAACTCAGGCCAGGTATCTGCTGCATACCAGAATCTCATCTTACGTTAAACGATAAATATAGACTCAGGTGAAGGGGTGGTCATCTATATTCCAGGCAAATGGAAAACAGAAAAAAGCAGGCGTTGCAATCTTATTGGCAGATACAATAGGCTTTAAACCGACCAAAGTAAGGAAGGATAAAGACGGACATTACATATTTGTTAAAGGTAATACTCAATATGATGAAATTTCAATTATTAATATTTATGCACCCAACCAGAATGCACCTCAATTTTTAAGAAAAACACTAACAAACATGAGTAACTTGATTTCCTCCAGCTCCACAGTAGTTGGAAATTTTAATACTCCTTTAGCAGTATTGGATAGATCGTCCAATAAGAAGCTAAGTAAAGAAATTTTAGATTTAAACTTAACCATTCAACATCTGGATTTAACAGACATCTACAGAACATTTCATCCTAATAAAATTGAATACACATACTTCTCATTTGCCCATGGAACATACTCCAAAATTGATCACATCTTAAGTCACAATCTAACCTCAGCAAATTTAAAAGAATAGAAATTATTCCTTGCATTTTCTCAGACCACCATGGAATAAAAGTTGAACTCAACAATAACAGGAATCTGCATACTCAAACAAAAACATGGAAGTGAAATAACCGTATGCTGAACGATAGATGGGTCATAGACGAGATTAAGGAAATCACCAGATGTTTGGAACAAAACGGCAATGAAGATACGAATTATCAGACCCTCTGGGATACTGCAAAGGCAGTCTGAAGAGGGAAATTTATAGCATTGCAAGCCTTCCTCAAGAGAACAGAAAGAGAAGAAGTTAACAACTTAATGGGATACCTCAAGCAACTGGAAAGGGAAGAACATTCCAACTCTAAACCCAGCAGAAGAAAAGAAATAACCAAAAATCAGAGCAGAATTAAAGGAAATTGAGAACAAACGAATTATAGAACAGATAAATATACCAAAAAGTTGATTCTTTGAAAAGGCCAATAAAATAGATAAAAACCTTTGGCTAACCTAATCATTAAAAAAGATTAAAATCTCTAAATCATTAATCTGTAATGGTAAAGACGAAGTAACATCACACCCCTCAAAATTTAAAAAAATCCTTAACGAATATTACAAGAAACTTTAGTCTCAGAAATATAAAAATCTGAAGGAAACTGACCAATATTTGGAAGTATATGGAATATATGCCACCTTCCTAAGCTTACCCAGAATGAAGTGGAAATGTTGAACAGGCCGGTATCAAGTTCCGAAATAGCATCAACTATACAAAATCTTCGTAAAAAGAAAAGCCTAGGAACAAATGGCTTCATGTCAGAATTCTACCAAACCTTTAAAGAGGAATTAGTACCTATATTACTCAACCATTTCTAAAATATAGAAGATGAAATACTAACCAACACATTCTATGAACCGAATATTAAGTTGATCCCTAAACCAGGAAAAGACAAAACAAGAAAAAAAAAACCTACTGACCACTATCACTAATGAATATTGATGCAAAAATATTCAATAAGATCCTAACAAAGCAGAATCCAGCAACACATCAAACAAATTATACACCACGACCAAGTGGGCTTTATCCCAGGATCTCAAGACTAGTTCAATATATGTAAATCCATAAATGTAATTCAGCACATAGACAAATTAAAAAATAAAGACCATATGATTCTCTCAAATGATGCAGAAAAAGCTTTTGATAATATCCAGCATCCCTTCATAATCAGAACACTTAAAAAAACTGGGATAGAAGGGACATTTCTTAAACTGATAGAGGTCATCTACAGCAAACCCACAGCCAATATTGTATTGACTGGAGTTAAATTGAAACCATTTCCACTTAGATCAGGAACCAGGCAAGGTTGTCCATTGTCTCCATTGCTCTTCACCATTGTAATGGACGTTTTAGCCATTGCAATTAAGGAAGAAAAGGCAATCAAGGGTATCCACATAGGATCAGAAGAGATTAAACTTTCACTCTTCGCAGATGATATGATTGTATATCTGGAAAATACCAGGGATTCTACGACAAAACTTTTAGAAGTGATTAAGGAATATAGCAGTGTCTCAGGCTACAAAATCAACACTCATAAATCTGTAGCCTTTATATATACCAATAAGAATCAGGCCGAAAAAAACAGTCAAGGATTCTATCCCTTTCACAGTAGTACCAAAGAAGATAAAATATCTGGGAGTTTAACTAACGAAGGATGTGAAAGATCTTTATAAAGAGAACTATGAAACTCTAAGAAAAGAAACAGCTGAACATGTCAACAAATGGAAAAACATACCTTGCTCATGGCTGGGAAGAACCAACGTTGTTAAAATGTCCATACTACCCAAAGCAATATACAATTTTAATACAATTCCTATTGAAGCTCCATTGTCATATGTTAAAGACCTCGAAAAAATAATACTTTTTTATATGGAATCAGAAAAAACCTGAAATAGCCAAGACATTCTTCAGAAATAAAAACAGAACAGGAGGAATCACGCTACCAGACCTGAGACTCTACTATAAATCAATAGTGATCAAAACAGCATGGTCCTGGCACAAAAACAGAGAGATAGATGTATGGAACAGAATAGAGAACCAAGAGATGAACCCAGC
>CAUYON010152665.1:0-17880 GCA_963573935.1 Arctocebus calabarensis | reverse complement strand
TAAATTATAATTGTGTACATTGGTGCAATCATGGGGCACAATGTGCTGACTTTATATACATTCTGAAATATTTTCATTGAACTATTTAACATAGTCTTCATGGCCTTTTAATCACTATATGAAAACATTTATATTCTACATTTGGTAGTTTTCACCTGTACCCTTCTAAGATGCACCATAGGTGTGATCCCACCAATCACCCTCCCTCCACCCATCCTCCCCCCTCCCTTGCCCCTTTCCCCATTTCTTGTGCTATAACTGGGCTTTAGCCTTCATATCAAAGAGTCGATCTTACTTGGTTTATTGAAGTATAATCTGTATGCCATAAAATTCACCCACTTTAAGAGTACAATTCAAATATATTTGATAAATTTATTGAACAACCATCAGCACATGCCATTGTTAGAACGTTTCTGTCCCTCACAGAGACCCCTCTGTGCCCATGGGAAGTCACTCCACCTTCCCACCACCAGCCCCCACGCAGCCCCCCTTCTGCTTTCCGTCCCTGCGTCCTCTCTAGATGCTTCACACAAATGGCACCAGTGCAGCACATGGTCCTTTGCATCTGGCTCTTCCACTTAGCATGTTTTTGAGGTCCATACATGTTGTAGCACATATCAGTACTTCATGCCTTTTACGAGAAGGTAGTATTTCTTTATATCAATGTATATCACATTTTATTCATCAGTTTACGGACATTTGGTTTATTTCCACCTTTTGGCTATTAGAAATAATGCTGTTACAAACATTGGTGTACAAGTCTATGTGTGAACATGACTTCATTCTCTTAGACAAATACGTAGAGTTAGAATATGGCCAATTTCAACCAAGCGGCAAATTTATGCTTCAGTTTTTAAGAAACTGCTGAACTGTTAACCTTTTTCCAAAGTGACATTCCTTCCAGTAATGTTCCAGCTTTCCCATTTTCTGGCCATTTGTTATTGTCTGTCTTTTTTCTTTATTATAACCATTCTAGTAGGCATGAGGCATCTTCCTGTGGTTTTGATTTGCATTTTCCTAATGACCATTGCTATTTGGGGTCTTTTTATATGCTCCTGAACCATTCATATATCTTCTCAAAGAGGTATTTTGAGGATTTAATGATAACAAAGTTGTGAAGCACTTAGAAATGTAACTGCTTACTAAACAATAGATAATATGAGTATCATCATCATTCATGGGCTTTGGAATTAAACTTTCCTGAGATACAATCCTTGCTTTGTTACTTGTATGCCTTATTAGCCCGAGAAAGTTAGGCAATGTCTCTGAATCTGAGAGTTTTCAGAATAAACTGGAAATATCATTATAATTTCTCAATTCTGAGAAACAACATTTATTGAATAATAATGTTTTAGAAAAATAAGCTCTCCTTTTTAATATATTAACTAGTTGTAAAATCTATCTCAATTTCAGAAAACATTTAAAAAGTGCATCTTAGAATTTAAGAAATACAGAAATCATTGCAAGAGCAGTAGGAACATAATACATAAAGCACTAACATAAATGTTTAATGAAAGGTAACTATCACTGCCATTATGATATATATTAATTAAACTGCTTTGAGATTTATTAAATACACATGTTTACAAATTGATAAAGCAGGCGGCTGTGGGTTTTTCGTTTTTGTTTTTACATTTATGCCAATGTCAAAATATGAACAAATCAGTTGTAAAGTCCCTGAAAACACCATCAGACTATTAGACTATCTTGGAAGGCAGTACCAAGCATAAGCCTTTGTGTGTTCACAGATATGCATTTGATAAATATAATTTTAAAAAGGAACGATTCGACTTCTAAAGTCTTATTATTTGCCACATCTACATAATATTTAGCATAGGACCAGTTTTGTTTTATTTGTTTTTTAAGGCAGAGTCTCATTATGTCACCCTCAGTAGAGTATCGTGGCATTACAGCTCACAGCAACCTCAAACTCTTGGGCGTAGGCAATTTTCTTGCCTCAGCCTCCCAAGTAGCTGGGACTACAGGTGCCCGCCATAATGCCCAGCTTTTTTTTTTTTCTTTTGCAGTTGTCATTGCTGTTCAGCTGGCCAGCCTCTGTGTATGTGGTTGGCACCATAACACTATGCTATGGGCACTGAGCCCATAGGGCCAGTTTTCAATTAATGACAAATAGTCCTAGCAGGTTGCTTCACTCGGAACAGACACTTAATCAGACACTGTAATTGCACTTGAGAAATCACTCTTAGGTTTTGGATGGGGTCATCCTTGGACTCACTCACCACTATCGAGATAGAGCTCATGCTGTCAACTTATTGTAGCATTTTCCAGACCCACTCAACCTGCATTATCCTTGCATGACTCCATTTTATTCTCCAGGGGGCTATGATGGCCATGACGTGGAGTACACCTGGCTGAGAGGGAATGACTCTGTGCGTGGGCTGGAAAACCTGCGGCTTGCTCAATATACCATACAACGCTATTTCACCTTAGTCACCAGATCACAGCAGGAGACAGGTAAGCTTGTGTGACAAATTATATAAAATAAAAATAAGCAGTCCGAGATAGAGGATTGTTCAAGGCATCAAAAATATCATCTCTTCTCCGCGTTACCTCTTTGGGGACTAGGGCAGTTGAGTTTGGCTTCAGCCCTTCTACCGCCAGCTCCACTCTGAGTATTGACATGATCCACATGAGCAGACCCGGACCAGCTTGGAGGCCTAGCACTGTTTGTCACCGTGTGATATCTTCTAATGATTGCTCAAATTCTCTGCCTTCCTCATGCATAAAATTTACTCAGGTTTCTAACTGGGGCACTGGTTCTCTGCCGCCAAAGAGTAAAAATAAGGACACAGCTCACAGATGAAGAGGGCAGAAGTAAACTCAACAAGAGCCTGAACACCCTAATTATTGCAAGCTTGGCAGGGAGAATCACTTGTTCACGTCATTTACCAGCATCAAGTCTCTTAGTCTTTGGCACTAGAGAGAGATTCTGCTAAAAGATGTTATTCTCGATAAGCAGTTGGTATTTTCTCCTTACTTTCTCATGGCAATATTAGGAATGATTATTCTCATCTATATATGCGCCCTGAAAAAAAACACTATGTATTTTAGTTGAGGCCAGATGGCATTAAAAATCATACATACACCAAGATCATTAGAAATTGTAAGTAAGTAGTCATTGTAAGTAGTAAAATCATAATGAACAAATAAATAACACTTTACTTACTTTTTAGAAATGAGTTTATAAATTGTAATGCTGTCACAGTTTACCAAAACTGGATGCTCAGTTTGGATTCATGCAAAAATACATGGCTTCAGTTTTCACAATTGTTTAATTCCAGATAGCACATACCTACCTTTTTTTTTTTTTTTTTTTTTTTTTTTTGGTGGTTTTTTTGGCCAGGGCTTGAACCCGCAAACTCCGGTATATGGGGCTGGTGCCCTACTCCTTTGAGCCACAGGCACCGCCCCACATACCTACTTTTAAATGCAAAAGTATTTTATTTAGTCAAATACTGATGTTAAGTGGTTTTTTCCCCAAACACTGACTTTGAAAATCAAAGGAATGAAGCAAGCAGTGCAGACTAACAGAACATCCCTGGACCGAAGGGCAAAAGACTTGGACTTTATATACTTACTCGTCCTTAATTCAGGTCCCGAAAATTCCCTGTGTCTCATTTTCTCCACTAAATAAAGTGGAGAAAGTGTCTCTAGGTTTCCACCAGACTCTAAAACTACATATTTTTATTCTATACTATATGTCTCCAGTAATATTTCTGTTGTTTAGCTATTTAATGGTATAATTTTCGATTCCAGGCTTTAATCTGGGGGTGGCATGGGGTTAGGGGAACTGATATCCACTCTGAGCCAGACTTCTCCTGTTCCCAAAGGAAACCTCTTTATCCTTCCAGCAAGCTGCTCCTGTCCACTTATGCTCTGTCTGCCCTTGCTCACCTCCCTTAACAGAAGGACTGCCAGAGCAAAGCTTGGTACCCTAACCCAAGGGCACACGTGTTATGCTATAGTAGCTTATTTGCCACACACAGAATTCTGTTATGATAACTGTCTACTATATACATTTGCCACATCTAAACTACACTGATAGCTTCCTAAGGAGAGCCCTTCAAAGTTTGATAAAATTGGGGGTACCTCTAAAATCCCCCCCAAAATAAATTATATTTAACAGGTCTATTAGATCTATTTCATAGTAATCTTGAAAAATGGGTGGCCTCAGGTAATCTTCATCAAACCACTTCTTAGTGAGTATAGAACTAATAGACTCAGGGTTTTGGACGAAGGGACTCACTGCCTAGTGAGGTAGATATCAAGATGCTGTGTGAATACAGCTGTAGAGAGAAGGACAACGAAACGGAATGTGAATGGGGTGGTGCCTGTGGCTCAGTGAGTGGGGTGCTGGCCCCATGTACTGAGGGTGGTGAGTTCAAACCCAGCCCCAGACAAACTGCAACAACAAATAAATAAATAAATAAATAAATACATTTAATTTAAAAAAATGAAAATAAATGTAAAAAAAAAAAAAGGATGTGAATGGGGGAACAACACCCTTATAAACCCCATTCAATGCAAGAGCAGTGTCTCTTGTAGAAACCGTAATGAAGGTTCACAATCAGAATTGGAGAAGGACAAAGGGCTTAATGTGAATTTAGCTAAGTCAAACATCCCATAGGGAAATCACCCTGCTATGTGAACAGACATGATTTCGTACCTCTTGTTTATCCTATCAGGAAATTACACACGATTGATTTTGCAATTTGAGCTTCGGAGGAATGTCCTGTATTTTATTTTGGAAACCTACGTTCCTTCCACTTTCCTGGTGGTGTTATCCTGGGTTTCATTTTGGATCTCCCTCGATTCAGTTCCTGCAAGAACCTGCATTGGTAAGCAGCTCCAACAGATGTCTAAGGGCAGGGTGATTGGGAACTGATTTTTGCCCCCTTCTATCCTGGTTTTCATTGATATTTACAGGATAAGTTCCAAGAGTTGGTTTCTTGAGAGATTCTTTTACAGAAAGAGAAAGAGAGAGAAACTACTTGAGGAAGGGTGCATTTTTAAACTTATGTTTTGCAATAACAGATGAGGGATAATTATAATTAGATGGCCCGTTGTCAGTTATTCTATGTACTGACCACTCCCTCCAAGGAGAAGACAGAAGGCAAAACATTTAGAAACTACATCACTCATAATCTGTATAAAACGGACAAATTGACCCTATTCCAGAAGGTTGTAGATTTTTCATAAAATCGGATATGTTCCATTTCTGCACCCTGCCCTCATGCTGTCAGTCCCTGAGTGGAGATACCTGCTAGGGAATGGCGTCCACTGAAGTAGAAACATGTCCTGCCCATTTTCCAGGAGTGACCACTGTGTTATCAATGACCACACTGATGATTGGGTCCCGCACTTCTCTTCCCAACACCAACTGCTTCATAAAGGCCATCGATGTGTACCTGGGGATCTGCTTCAGCTTTGTGTTTGGGGCCTTACTGGAATACGCAGTTGCTCACTACAGCTCCCTACAGCAGATGGCAGCCAAAGATAGGGTAAGAATTTTGAAGGCCCTACATATGCTCCATCAGTTGTGCCATGTAATGAAGGGTCTGCAGAGGTGGACTGGACCCAGTTCTCTCTTCCCAATGGGGTTCACTTTGCTCTAGTGAATCTCATCCTTGTTCATATGGGCTCATCTGAAATCATGGTGTTCCTTGAGAAAGACCATTCTTTTTACCAGATGAGCTATTAATAGATTTAATTTTCCAGCAGGAACTAACTATGTTATCCATATGCAGTATAAAAGCACAACCATGAAAACAAGCATCCATGAAAAGTCCAATATCAAAGCAAAGATGTTCAGCTGCTTTTAATTTTTAGATTAATATGTATTTGCTCTTTAATTTTTCTTTTGCACTCTTGTGTTCTTAAATTATGTCAGCAATTGTTTACTAAAAAATGTAAGGAAAAATTAGATTGTGACAAATTTCTTGGTTAGCGTACTTCTCTGCTAACTGAGAAAGATTGTCATTATTTGATTTAGCAGTGGAATGCTGTGGTCCAGCTATCTGAGTAATAATAATGATTATTATTTATCAAGCATTTGCATGTGCCAGACATAGTAAAAATCCTTTTGCAAATATTATATCATTTGAATGCTCATAACTATCCATTGAGGTTGTTATCTCCATTTTTATAGTTGTGGAGTGTAAGGAACAAGAAAGGTAAGTGGTTTATCCCAGTGGGTACAGATAGTAAGAGGTAGAACTGGGATCCCAACCTAAATCTGTTTCCAAAAGCCTGAAATTTGCTTGTTATTCCCATTTGCAGTGGACATTGGGCCATGCTCTTAACTATCACTCTTTACAGGGAACCCTAGAAGCCAAATTTGATAGCTTTGTCATGCTAACATACAGTTCATGCTAACAAGCAAGAAAATAATAGAAATCCAATTCAGAAGAGCTGTCCACCTTTAGCAAAGTGCTAGGACCACACAGGGTCTAATAGTAAGAAACAAAGAGTGAGAATAGCCCAAAGACTCAGTTACTTTTTCCCTGGTGTTTGGCTATTATGAGGCAATGTTATATACACAGTCATATTATCCAAGCACGAAAGGCAAATAATCATGAGTGCCCACCAAAAAAATGTGAATTTAATTTTTTGTTTGCTATCTAGGCTTCCTTAAGGGGAAGGAAGGAAGTTGAATTGCCCCTAAAAATCTAGATTTGCTAGATTGGCTAAAAGGAAGTTAGAGAATTTATAAGGGGCTCCACTGAAGGCATTAGACAGTCCTATTTTGCTCTGTGTATGACAATAGCTGCTCTAGAGAGTATTTGCTGTTTCCTAAACACCTGCTAACATCTTTGTCCACCACACAACCTGGTGAAATGGGTACCATTATTATCACAGTGTTACTGTTGTGGAACCTCCTTCTTAGAGATGTGTGGTAACTCATCCAAGACCCACACCTTGCAAGTGGCCTGGCCAAGGATCTAAATCACACTCTTTCTCTCTTCACTACACTCTCACATTCTGTGTCACCCCAGCCATGTTGGAGAATGGCAGCTCCCTAGAACTGCAAATAGCAAGACTCTTTCTGTTTGCATGGCAAAGACCTAAAGTCATAGCTAATTTTTATCATCTGTCACAATCAGTCACTCCCTTCTCCTTGCAACAGAATAAAATTCATCAAACACCTACTAGATGCTTCATATAATATATACCACTTCATCTTCCCATCAGTCTCAGGGAGTAGGTATTAATATCATCACCCTTTGGCAGGCAAGGAAATTGCGTTTTTTTGTTTTTTGAGACAGAGTCTTACTTTGTCACCCTTGGTAAAGTGCCATGGCATCATAGCTCACAGTAACTTTCAACTCTTGGGCTCAAGCGATTCTCTTGCCTCAGCCTCCCAAGTAGCTGGGACTATAGGTGCCCACCACAATGCCTGGCTATTTTTAGAGACAGGGTCTTGCTCTTGATCGGGCTGGTTTTGAATTCCTGAGCTTAGGCAATCCACCCTCCTCGGCCTCCCAGGATTGAGTCTTAAAGGGATTAAAGTGACTAAAGTTTCACCATAATGAGAAACAGAGAGAGATTTGAACCCAGATCTGCTAGCTTCACAGCCCGTGCATTTGGCATCTAGTGCACCGCTCTGCACATGGAGAGCGAGCTATGATTGCACATTGTTTTCATGCTGGTGACCTCCATTTGGATAGGCATCTACCAACAGGATAACAGGACTCCAAGTCTGGCTTACCAGCCAATTTCTGAGGCACTCAATGCCACTTTCCATTAAACTTAATTACTCAATACTGAGGCTTCTAAACTTTTTATTTGCTCATTATCTACTTATTTATCTTGCTGAGTCAAGTCTTTTAAGCTAACTGCATTGTCTATGAACTAGGCGACAGCAAAGGAAGTGGAAGAAGTCAATATTACTAACATCATCAACAGCTCCATCTCCAGCTTCAAACGGAAGATCAGCTTTGCGAGCATTGAAATTTCCGGCAATAATGTAGACTATAGTGACTTGACAATGAAAACCAGTGACAAGTTCAAGTTTGTCTTCCGAGACAAGATAGGCAGGATTGTTGATTATTTCACAATTCAAAACCCCAGTAATGTGGATCGATATTCCAAACTACTCTTTCCTTTGATTTTTATGCTGGCCAATGTATTTTACTGGGCATACTACATGTATTTTTGAGACAACATGGAATTTTGGGCATGACATTGGTCTTTAACAGAACAACATAATGTTGTTAGTGGTATTGTAGGCCAAGTGTGTGTCTTGATCCAATGCCAAGTGACCAAAATAACATTTGAACATTTCTCCTAATACCATGGACCCCTGACAATTATTCTAAGCTGTGGAAAAGTCCCAACATTACGTGGTCTTATGATAGAAACATCAGTTCTTTCTTCTTCCATCTTTACCAAGGACATCCTTGTGGAGTCCAAGTTCACAAACATACTCAGGGATGGCTATTTGCTCAGTGTCTCCCTGGTCTGCATTTGCTTCATATTAAAAAAAGGAGGAAGGAGATCATTACATGAATTGGGTAAACTTCAAGTGTCAGGAGTTGTTTCTAAAATAATTATACACATTATTTACTAAATCTCTGAAATGTTTATAAAATATATCATTATCTATTTGGAAAGTAACATTTTCTAGTTTTGTGGTTTTTATTGAAATGTGGGCTTATCACAGGAAGTCACTACACTAACTCAATGCTAAATTGTATTTTTAATAGGGAGCATTATTTAACACCACAGCAGAATTGTTCCGAAATTCCAGTAAGCCCAATCATTGAAACTTAACTGTAAGTGAAGAAAAAGTTAGAGAATCAATAATCTAACGCATAGATTTCTTATTTCTAAGATAAAATGGATTCCCCAGACTGGAAGAACTCTGAGGCTTTCTTCCTCCATTACACGTCTTATGATTTTACTATGGTATGCACATCAGTCCTAAACAATGCTAAAGCCTTTTTATCACATTGCCAATAGAAATGGGAGAATTTTTTTAAGACTCATTCTAGGTGTCTTAATATGAACTGCTGCCATGAAGACTTGCTCAGAATCAAGTTGCCTTTACTCAGGTAATGGTGCAGTACTAAAAGTTCCTGGTTGATCTTGTCAGATAGTTCCTGCCATTCCGTCCTTTCTGCCACTCTAGCACTGAGCAGCATGGCCCCAGAAGCAGATTCTCTGCATCTTTCCCAGAGGAGCTTTCATCCCTGTACCCTAATGACCAGGAATGATGCTGATTAAATAACAAGCTGCATTCCCAGACCCAGAAGACCAAAAATCACATAATAACAAAAATGTTTTTACCAGAATGTTTATTGCAGCCCAATTCATAATTGCTAAATCATGAAAGAAGCCCAAGTACCCATCAATCCATGAATGGATTAATAAATTGTGGTACATGTATACCATGGAATATTACACAGCCTTAAAGAAAGATGGAGACTTTACCTCTTTCATGTTTCCATGGATGGAGCTGGAACTTATTCCTCTTAGCAAAGTATATCAAAAATGGAAGAAAAAGTATCCAATGTACTCAGCCCTATTATGAAACTAATTTATAGCTTTCATATGAAAACTATAACCCAATTATAGCACAAGAATATGGGGAAAGGGTCAAGGGAGGGGAAGGGAGGGGAGAGGTTGGGTGGAGGGAGGGTAATTGGTGGGACCACACCTATGGTGCATCTTAGAAGGGTACAAGCGAAGCTTACTAAATGTAGAATTAAATATCTTAACACAATAACTAAGAAAATGCCATGAAGGCTATGTTAACCAGTTGATGAAAATATTTCAAATTGTATATAAAACCAGTCCGTTGTACCCCATGTTTGCATTAATATACACAGCTATGATTTAAGAAAAAAAAAAAGAAAAGAAATAAAATTAAGAGAAATTAAAAGAAGAAAGGTGCTTTCCCACAGTAGTTGGCATGATATAACCCAAGGGTCAAAAAATTTTGTAGGGAAAGTAAGTATTTTTGATTTTATGGAGCAAGAGGCAAAGTAATAGATATTAGGCACTTTTATCTAAACAGGTTGATTTTTCATCACAAATTTTTGTCAATGCAAAAAACAATTTGTACTTTTTTATATGTTATTGAGTGGGAGATGGAAATATAAAGGTATAATTTTGGTAATGCCCATGAATGAAATTTATTGGAGGGCAAGTTTAATCGGGGTCCAAAGTCCAGGTTCCCTTTTATTATTAATTGCAAATGTTCATCCGTAAAAACCACTCAGTTCACTAACAGGTGCCAAATGGGATTTTTTTTTTTTTTTTGCAGTTTTTGGCCAGGGCTGGGTTTGAACCCACCACCTCCAGCATTTAGGGCTGGCGCCCTACTCCTTTGAGCCACAGGTGCTGCCTGCAAATGGGACTTTTCACCTAGGACACAGCATGGTAGCTCCTGATTTGACCATTCTACTCTTCCGATTTCCACTGCCTACTTCTCCCTGTACTCTCAGGCTACAGGCTTGCCTCCTATCTCTCATGCACCCAAATTCATCCCTGGACCTTTATATGTCCCATCACCTCTACCAGGTGCACAAGCCCTGACCCATCACCTTGGGGAACCTCTCACTTCATTTAGACCCAGGTTCAAACACCTGTTTTTCAGGGATGCCTGCTTTGAACACCCTTAGAAGACAGCCTCACCAGGACAGGGAACTTGCACCCTTGGGGCCATATGTGGCCTTCTAGGTCTTCAACTGTGGCCTTTGGAATGAATCCAAAGATTTTATAGAACAAGTCCTCTTGTGCTCTATGATACCATACTCATTTATTTAAATTGTTTTCCTGTCTGAGCTCTAGTGGTAAACCCTTGGATGTAGAGGGTTTAATCCAGTAACCGATCAGTTTGGCACATAGTAGCCTAATACTTGAATCAATGACTGGAGAGGAAAAAGGGATTACTGTAAGCCACATGTTGTCTATACAATCTAATAAAAACTGGGCAGAAAAGAAATAACAGTCACAATGGGTGTTTCTAACACTGAAGATTTCACTGTGGTCTCGCTGAAATCCCAAAAGAAAAGTAGCTAGCTTAGCCAGGCGTTGTGGCGGGCGCCTGTAGTCCCAGCTACTTGGGAGGCTGAGGCAAGAGAATCGCCTAAGCCCAGGAGTTGGAGGTTGCTGTGAGCTGTGTGACCCTACGGCACTCTACAGAGAGCAACAAAGTGAGACTCTCTCTCTACAAAAAAAAAAAAAAGAAGAAGTAGCTAGCTGCAACCTCATAATTCCTCAGTGAGAACATTTATTTCAGGTCTGACACTAACTTGTTCTATGTTCGGAATCACTACCAGTGGGTCCACCTTGTTTTTCTATTGACCATTAAAAGGAAATGAACAAATGTGACAGAAACTTCTCTGCAATCTACGCAAACTACATTACATAGAAATATCTTCAGGGTAGCACCACCATCTTCACATTCCAAGTGGTGTGAACTACAAATCCCCAAATAACAAACTTGCCCAGAGTCATACGTGAGTCACAAAGTTTAAAATTTATCAGACCAGCTGCCTCTAAGAACAAAAGTTTTCCTATTCTAAACAGAAATCCCATCTCATTCTAAATGGTAAGGGGATGCTAAATTACAAACCACTTAGTATGGAGACTTAGAACAAAAGCTTCCAGGTGTAAAGAAGAGAGAAATGGATGCTAAAATTAGAAAAGCTTCTAAAATTAGAGTTGTCCTAAGCTTGGAAGAGAAAATTATCCATCTCACAAAGACCCAATATGAGGACAAAACTTGTAAATTAGAGTTACGAGTAATTTCAACATAGATGAAAAATAAACAGAAAAAGTCAAGCACCTCTTGTAACTAACCTTGAAAAGACCAACTTTGATGAATCAAGTATCCTACCTGGGATGTGTGTTGCCTATCCATGATTACTGAATTAAAAATGAATTTGAAATTTAGGATGCCTACCTGTTAAAGCAGCACATTAAAACTCGTATAACCTTTTGTATGAAAATCAAATTAGGAACAATTTTGCTTCTCTTCAGTGAAGTAGGCGAAGAGCTTCCAAAATCCTCAGCATCTATGCTCGGATGAAACAACTTAAAATTATTTCTTAAATGCCAAAAGATAGTCCACAGTCCAATATCCTTAACAATTCACCCAGCTCCATTATCTATGCAATCTTCATCTGGTTTTATGTAAAATGTTACATGGCTGTGATTATAACAACTGAGTCATCCATATCAACCTGGCATATAATTGTTCATTTTTATAATTTTCCCAATTTCTCTTTATTATGGAAGCTTTTTACTTCCTTTAAAAAGGTAAACATTTTAAATTGATTTATAGAAACTAGTTTGAAATAATGTCAATACAAGGAAATTGCTCACAAAGACTTTGACAAATATTTTCTATTATTTGTGCTTCAATTTCATGCCATAAAATAGAACTGTATTCTTACACTTTTCATTAACACAATATCCAACATACTTTTCCATTTTGCTTTAGTGATTTGGTTTTCTTTTTCCTCACCTTCAGTTGCTGTTACATTACACTATATTGCTTTCTGGAGGTAATTCATCATTCTCTGAAATTGACGCTCTAATGAACTTGAGTCCCCCTGGAATGTCAGTATCAAGAGGGCAGAGACTTGGCCTGTCTTGTCTCACACTATCTGTGCAGAGCTTGGAATAGTGTCGACACCAGAATAAACATTTGATAATTGTAGATAAGTAAATGAATGAATGAAAAGCAGAGCTTTGTAGAGTCAGAGGTAGAGATATGTTTTTGAAAACCAGGGCTGTTATAGGGCTGTTCTCAGATACATGGAATAATCTGTGCACTGTTTTCTTCACCATTCCTCCAAGATGGTTGAAAGAGTAAGTTTTTTTTGTTTTTTTTTGCAGTAATTGGCTGGGGCTGGCTTTGAACCTACCACCTCTGGCATACGGGGCCGCTGCCCTACTCCTTTGAGCCACAGGCACAGCCCTGAAGTAGTACGTTTTTAAAAATAATTTCTAAAGTTGACAAAAGACTTTATGGTAGATTTCCAAGCCCCTCTAGAAACTGGAAAACTTTAGTTCCCAGTATCTATGTTTATATATAAGTGTTAGAATATACTGTTTTATGATACCTAACCATGATGAGATTACCTTTTAATATTGTCATGTCACAAAAATGATATGAGCTTTGAAGTCATCTTGTTAAATGACTTAATCCCATTTGTGGTAATTATCCTCCATATAATTTTGTGCAAGTAACTTAACTATTGCTAGCCTAGGAATAGAATGCCCTTTCAGAGTTTGTGATGAGGAAACAAATCAATAGAAGAAGTCACCACATATCTATATATGTATTTGGAATAGTGCTTTGTATATAGAAGATATTCTATAAATATTATCTCAATTATATCACCACCATCATTGTGTAATGATCCACCTGTGGTGCCGGTCCCAAGTAACTTTACTTACAAAATTAAAATCCAGGTGTTTATAAAATATTCCTTTAAACAAACAGGATGTATTCAAGACAATGCCTTCATATCCTTGTTTTGCATTCAGTAAGCTCTTGCGTGGAAGAAGGGAAAAATGACCAAAGTTTTGCTGGAAGTTCTGCATAGCCTTGGGGTTGAAGATGCAAATGCATTGCTCACATGTGAACTGTGTGAACGTCATTGGTCACATAGCTGAGCTGTGGCAGACAGTGGGGTTGTTAAGGGCTGCTTCCTTTGACCATGAAAGTCCCAGAAAACAAATTATGTAAATTCTCATGGAGCTCCAGAGAGTGTCCTGCCAACCAGTAGACATAATAAATGCTATTGATGTTGTAATGAAGACACTTACATTGCTGATAAAATCGTTTCTTTCTTCAGGAGATTCCTTTAGGACTAACGTCTTCCATAGAAGGGGATTTATGCTTTTACACATACTCATAAGTTGAGTGAAAAAAAAAAAAAAACCCTATCAGAGTCCAAGAATTTCTCTCACATAGGGGCACTCAGAGGCTTGAACCCTTTCTCTCAAATGCAGCACCTGCTGGAAATTTCACACAACTTTTGTACTAATTTTACTCCTACACTTTGTTCTCCAAAGACTACGTTGTTGTGAGTTGTTAAAGTCTTCACATAAATTAAGACCATGTGATGATCAAGAAGAACCATGGTCACTACTTTGTGCGGCTACAACCCAGGCCAGGGTAAGAGTGGCCTTGTAGTGACAGGTAAGAGTGGTTTCCTTGTAGATCTAGTAGTCAGCATCACCTGTGCTGCAGAACCAACTTCTCGGTGCCTTAACCATAAAAGCTTGCATCCTACTCATGCAAATTGCACTACACGCTTGTTCTTTTCCAAGGCCACTCTCTCCAGCTGCTGACTCCAAGATCCACATCCTCCCTTGATTTGGGAGGAAAAAGAACCTGCATCATTGATAGGTTGAAGTTATGTTTCAATTTGCTTTCTGCCTAACCACACAAGGGTGGAAATGTTCTGAGCATGAGGACGGTGTCGCATAGATATTCAGAGCATGGTAGAACATACAGTTGCCAAATACTCTGTAGGAAAACGCAAGAGGACAAGGACATTGTTAGCCAACACACTGTTAATATGATACATTCAATTCCCCATTGGGAAATTCCTAATGTATATTAGGCATTGTCAGTTTTGAGAAATCACACTATAAAATGCATGGTTATATCTTTAATTCAGCCTTTTGTTTGTTTGCTTTGTTTCATTTTATTTTTACAAGTTTGATTAACGATAGAATATTTTCTTTTCATAATACCCATAAACTTAATATCCCATGGTACCTACATAAGAAAAATATTGTGTAAGGCATTTTGAAATATTGGCAAGAAAAATATAATGGGCACTAAATAAGTACTAAAAGAACGTTAAATGAATGAGAAGTCACTTTTCAGAATCCAGGATGCCTCTGAAACCATTTTTGGGGAAAGACGTCCCCATAACACCTGCACTACAAGCTAAAAAATAAAAATTCTAGGTCAGACAATGAGCTTTTGCTTTCAAGATGCTACATACGAATTTTGATTTTTTGTTTTTTCCTCTGATGACTTTAATGGAGTTTTTGATGTCATCAGCCGTAGCTCATCTGCCCAAGACTTCACAGTGGAATCAGAGTGTTGTACTTAGCATGTGAATTCATCCCGCACTTCCTTTCACACAGGAATCTAGGGGTGGAAAACACCCCAGTGTTGTGGAATCACAATTATGTTCAGTATAAACCATGCCCTACATGGTGT
The DNA here is from genome assembly GCA_963573935.1 of Arctocebus calabarensis. Lineage (NCBI taxonomy): Eukaryota > Metazoa > Chordata > Mammalia > Primates > Lorisidae > Arctocebus > Arctocebus calabarensis. Next base: position 2,660 of record CAUYON010152665.1, on the reverse strand, counting down.
CCCATGCTCCCAACCTTAGAAACTCATCGCTGGAAGGCTCAGCTGCAAACAGTGCTGCTTGTACATCCCCATAATCTGGTTCAGTGAGGCCTGGAGCAGGCATGACCACTGTAACCAGAGCTGAGGGTCTGTTTAGAGTCCAGACAGGGGAGCAGAAAACAATATGGAAGCAATATAATTTCCCATTGAATTCTCCCTCATCCAGAAGGGTGGTTATGCAGAATCACACAGAGGAAAGATTAAATAGAACATTATGTTCGCACTCTGCACCAGGAGTTATTACTTCTGGCACCACGGTGGCAGATGGCTGGCACTGGCCATTGCCAGGAGGTGTTAAGTGGGTAAGTGGTGCTGAGGAATAGAGTCATCTGCGGGGAAGATGACAGTAATGAACTGCTTGTAATGCTGTGAAAACCCAACGAATTTGATTAAACGCAGATTGCAGAACTGTTTCCTGGACGACCATTGGACACACTCCTTCATGCCCAAATGTGCTCTCTCCTGGTTATGGGTCTGACAGGAAAACCGCTGCTGATTCTGCCTCCAATTTGTGGCGTACCTTGATAAGAGTGACAAAAGATGAAGAGCCTCGTCCTCCCAGTGTCCCTTCGGTCAGCAGGGTCACATACACAGTCTAGCTCTGCTGGAAGTATGTCTAGAACAGGCAAGGTTAACATAAGACTTCTTGTGCTTGAGAAACAGATTTTGTACAAAGCTTTTGTCAGGTCCTTACCCTGTATTTTCAGCAACCATAAAACTTATATTAGTTTAAGATGCATTCAGTACAGTTTACTTAGCGTGGAGAGCCACACAACAGTGACAGAATTTACACGCAGAGTTTGTAGCCTCTGGTCGAGAACACAAAGAAATGGGATGGAAAGACATCACTGCTTAGGTTGCCACTACAGTGAATGTGGTTCCAAGACCCACATGGGGATGCCAACTCTTTGCCATTGTGCATAAGATAAATACAGAAATGGAAAGCATGCATTTGGAAATGTTTGCACCAATTCGACAGTTCTGTTGAATTTAATACTAAATAAATAATAAATGGAACTCATGTTGCTTGTGCCTTTTTAAGTTTTCCTCGTAATTTGTTTTTATACTAGTTTACAAAAATATTCTTCTGGGATGGAGACTAATGAAAATGATCTCTCATTATAGTTTGAGGAGAATTGGGATTGTAGAGGCAGATTTAGTCTGTCTTTCAAGATTTATGGCTTTAGGTAAATTAACCTGTCTACATCTTGGTTTTCTCTTTAGGTTTCTTGATAATTTAATATTTATCAAGTAAAGATATACCATGGACTACTCACAATCTGTTGCGGGATCACTGAACTATTCAGATAACCCACTCCCGCTTTGCTAACCAGCAGACAAGCCGGTCAATTACCTTTAAAGCTGTGGAAGAATGAGATCAGGTGAATGAATTCCTTCATTCCTGATTCAATTCATGCAAATAACTGCTGAGTACCTGCCTTGTTAGAGATGATTTCAACTGCTGAGAATGCACAAGTGAACAAGAACTGCAAATTCTCCTGCCCATGGGGAGCTTGTATTTTCACAGGGGATACAGTGAGTACAGAATGGACATAATTGTGGAATGTGTTTGAGATTGAAAAGTGCTATGAAAAAAAAAAATGAGAAGTATATCAGGGCAAGTATAGAGGGCAAATTTGAAATGGTTAGGTTGAGCTTTATGTTAAAGAATAGACTTTCGCCAAGATGTAAAGGAGATGAAGTTATCCAGGTGGATGTCTAGAAAAGGAAGATTCAAGGTAGTGGGCACAGCCAGTGCAAAGGCCCTGCCTTGAGAAGTATGTGGAATGTTCCAGAAGCAGCATGGAGGTTAGCATGGCTGAAAGAACAGATGAAGACAAAGGGGACCAGAGCGGAAGTTGTCTATTGTGAGAACTTAGGTTTTCCTCTAAGACAGAGCCATTGCACATTTGAACAGAAGGGTGATGTGGGTTTACTTATATTTTAAAGAAATATAAGGCTATGGCAGCAATCCAAGAAAGAGATGGCGGTTTCATCCAGAGTGGGCAACAGATGGTGAGAAGTGGTCAGATTCTGGGTATATTTATAAGGCAGAATCAATAGGAATATTTGATAGATGAGGTGTAAAGGAGACAGAAGGATAAAAATCAAGGAAAGTTGAGATTCTTCGCCTGAGCAACTGGAATAGTTCTGGTAGGAAGCTGCAAGCTGTGGGCAGAGTAAATTACAGAGATGTGAGTAGATTCCAGGTTTAATTTGGAACATTAATCCTCACTTGTCTGAGATCTCCAATACATGCAGGTAGAGTCCAAAGTTTTCAGAAGTTATAAATTTAGGAGAAGCTGGAAACAGAATGTAGAGCCATGAAACTAGATGAAATTACCAAGGAAAGGACCAGAGGCCAAGATCTTTCATTCATGCACGAGGTCGTAGAGAAAAGTGGCAAAGAACCTGGGAAGGAGTGACTCATGGGACAGAACAGCCGACAGAGTGTGGAGAGTCAGTGAAGAAAAAGTATCCAATGTACTCAGCCCTAATATGAAGCTAATTAATAGCTTTCATATGAAGGCTAAAACCCAATTATAGCACAGGAATACAGGGATAGGGGAAAGGGAGGGGAGGGGTGGGGGGAGGATGGGTAGAGGGAGGGCAATTAGTGG
>CAUYON010152660.1:0-46451 GCA_963573935.1 Arctocebus calabarensis | reverse complement strand
AATCCACTCATACAGGTGGCGCCCTCAAGATCCAATCACCTCTTTTTTTTTTTTTGAGACAGAGCCTCAAGCTGTCACCCTGGGTAGAGTGCCGTGGCATCACAGCTCACAGCAACCTCTAATTCCTGGGCTCAAGCGAGTCTCTTGCCTCTGCCTCCCAAGTAGCTGGGACTACAGGCGCCCGCCACAATGCCCAGCCATTTTTTGGTTGTAGCCGTCATTGTTGTTTGGCGGGCCTAGGCTGGATTCAAACCCGCCAGCTCAGGTGTACGTGGCTGGCGCCTTAGCCCGTTGAGCCACAGGCGCCGAGCCATCCAATCACCTCTTAAAGAGCCCAGCTCTCCGCACCGTTGCATTGGAGATCAGGTTTCCAACACACAGGAACTTTGGGGGACACAAACAGAAGAAAAGCAGAGTGCCTCACACTGAGATGCTAAATGAGCACTGGAAAGCATTCAAAAGCCAGAGTCAGGAGCGGCATTCTAAGTTCAGGAAAAAGGGAAGGGAGGCAGAGGCTTGTGTACAACTGTGGGGCAGTTAACATGACACCAATGACCCCCGGGGCTCTGGAGGTGACAGGAAGTGAAGCTCTGAACCAGGCAGAGCGGTGTTAGAGACAGAGGGGCCAGAGAAGAGACCCTGCCCACCTGCACAGCAGGCAGGGCTTGTAAGGGGCTGCAGAAGTTTCAGAACCAAGGTCCCTGAGAGGCTCCTAGTTTGTCACTGAGTGGTATGACCCAGCAGGAGGGCGGGAACCTTACCTCACACTCAACCTGCCCCTCTCACGCTGACTAGCTCTCATCTGGGAAGCCATAGTTGTGTGGACCAGGTCCTAAGGCAGTTGTCCAGAACTTTGTACACTGTCATCCATGTGACACAAAAGAAAAACTGGGTGTCAACACTGCCACCACTGCGACTTACTGTAATGCAATGTCTTTTAAGAAGCCTGAGCAACATAAGAGGCCTGACGACGAATCTTCAGATTCACCAGGGAAATTGGATGTTTTATTACTGTTGCCATCACTGTCATCGTCACTGTCATTTCAGTACCACTGAATGGCACTGGTGAGGTCCAAATCAGGCTGCCCTAACTCTCTGCACACAGCAGAGATTTTCAAACAGTTTAAACGGGTAGAAACTTTTCTCACAAAGTGTCAGTGGAATCTCAAATATAATAACAAACAAAAGGGAAACAACTATGGTTTAGGGTGAGACAGAGCCCACTCCACCTCTTGGAATGCCCCAGCCCCCAGCAGCGGTTCCAGAAAGATGGTTTGAAGACCAGTAACACAGCACAACTGATCAACTGCAGATACAACCCAGCCTGGCCTGGGCAGTGTTCCATGTGAAATAAGTTATCCCAAATTGGTATTAAATTACCTCCTGCACACCCAAAGCCAAAAAACAAATTTAGTTTAGGGTCATGGCATCTTCCCCACTCCCTCTGCAAAGGCTGGGTTTACAACAGGGGGACAGCAAAGCAGCCTTAGCAGGGCATTTCACTAGAACAGAATTCCTGTCTCTTCCCTGTCCACAGCCAGGCTGAGGACTTTGGAGACCATCCTTCAACTGAATCCACAGCCAGCCAGGGTGCTGACCAGTCAAAGCCCTTGGCTGTGATGAAAGGTTTTAAATAAAAAGGCTCCATCAGGCTAGCCAATTAGTGTGGCTCTGCGCCACTCCCCCAGTCTCGCCTTTGGTGACCACATCCATCTCAGTGAGGAAGAGGTCCCCATTTCCCCCACTAGGAATCATGTGGGGTCACACAGCCATGAACCACCTACTATGTGCTGAAAGGGGGGTGAGACAAGGGTTAAGGCTCCTGTCAAGGTCTGCAGACACCCTAGAAGGGGGCAGACCTGCCTGGAGCATATTTGCGTGAGTTATTCCTAGCAGGACTTTAGCAAGAACTTTCTCAGCCTGTGGATCTGGACAGCTCTGCGCATCAATGGGTTCTGGAAGAAGGGCAAAGTCCTTGGGGGAAGAGCTGGACCAATGATCCCAGGAACAATCCTCCCCCTAGCCACCCCATAAGTTCATAAAAAATCTCCAGGGGTGGTTGGTGCCAGGCTCCTAACTAATATGCAAATCAGAGCACCACTTCTCAAGTCCCACCGTACAGAATCAAGGTGTAGATGCCCAACAGGACCCCGAGAGACTGGTTCCCACCCCTAGAGAACAGCCAACCTCCCAGCTGATTCTTGCATACAGCCAAAGCTGAGAACCATACCTGGAGCTAGTACCACATGCTGCATCCTACCTGGCCGCCCTCCCTCTGCCCTCTCTCCCACACACTCTGCAGTGCCTGAGTCAATGGGCAAAGCCATCACCAAGCCACAAAGGAAGTATTTAAGGCCATTCTGGGTTATGGGTTCATTGCGCCAGTCTACTTTCTTCACTCTGAAGCTGCCACTAAAACACACATGGCCTCAAAACCAGTAATGGGCTCACTTCATTGCAGTGGGAAAGGAAGTTTCTAACACAATTTCCCAATCACTGTAAGCCTGAGCTTGTCTTGCCAGGATACTTGCAGGTGCACTACTATTTCCTAGCCTACATGACTTTCCGCCTCCACTCACCAGAGGAACAAGGAGTTCAGGGGATCCCTGAGCAAGCCCTGCACCCCACCCCCAACTCCTACATCAGGCCTGCCTATACCCAGCGCCAAGGCACCGCTGCCAAAACTTCTGGTTATAGGCTTCTCTCTGGCCTTCCTCTCTTTCCTAATGAGGCCCTTCACTTCCAGGCTCCACACGCAGAGGACATTGACCTTTCTCAACTCTAATCCTAAATAGGAATAGTCAGTCAGCATTGGAAAAGATGTTCTACATTGCATGAAGTCAAATGCAAAGAGGTGATGCCACTTGTCACTTACTGATGGGCAAAGGCACAAGATAATAATAACAGCATCACTGACGTATACAGAAAAGTACGCTCTCAGATGATCTGAGTGAAAGTATAAACATGGACAACCCTTCTGGAGGACAGTTTGCCAAGACCTATCAAAAGCCTTTTCAAAAGTTCGCACCATTTGGCCCAGTACAGTAAGGAGTCCCTCTGATCTGTGGTTTTGCTTTCCATGGTCTCAGCTGTGGTCAACTGTTGTCCAAAATTAGGTGGGTATAGTAAGATAATTTAAGAGAAAAAGAGACAACATTTACATAATTTTTATTATACTATATTGTTTTAATTGTTCTATTTTATTGGTGTTGTTGTTAATCTCTTACTGTGCCTAATTTATGAATTAAATTTTAGCATAGCTATGTATGTACAGGGAAAAAACATAGTATAGAGAAGGTCTGGTACTATCCACAGTTTCAGGCATCCACTTAGGGTCTTGAAATGTATCCTCCAGGGATAAGGGGGAGAATACTATGATTTAACAGTATTTTACATAAGGTTAAAAAAAAGCAAAGATGCTCCCAATATTGGACATGCAGAGAGAAGCAAGTGAGCAGCTGCCCATGAGTATGGGCGAGGGACGCAGGGAGGGATTGCCAATGGGTGCAGGGTTTCTTTGGGGGGGGGTGATAAAAATACTCTAAAATTAGAGAGTGGTAATGCTTGCACAACTCTCTGAAGATACTAAAAACCACTGAATTGCACAATTTCAAAGGATAGCTTAATAGAGTGTGAATTATATCTCACTAAATCTAATACTTTCAAAAATGTGCAAGAGTACTCATCAAAATATTATTAGAACACTTAAATGTGAAAAAATCAGAAATAATATAAATACCCAAATAGGGAGGTAAAGTTAAATACTTCACAATTTTTTAAAATCATATTCTACAGCGCCTGGGGCTCAACCAGCGAAGGCGCCAACCACATATACCTGAGCTGGCGGGTTCGAATCCAGCCCAGGCCCACCAAACAACAACAATGGCTGCAACCATAAAATGGCCAGGTGTTGTGGCGGGCACCTGTAGTCCCAGCTACTTGGGAGGCCGAGGCAGGAGACTTGCTTGAGCCCAGGAATTGGAGGTTGCTGTGAGCTGTGATGCTACAGCACTCTATCCAGGGTAACAGCTTGAGGCTCTGTCTAAAAAAAAAAAAAATCATATTCTAGAGGCTGTGTGCCGTAGCTCAGTGGTTAGGGTGCCGGCCACACGCACCAGGGCTGGTGGGTTCAAACCCGGACTGGACCTACTAAAACAGAACAAAATAGCTGAGCGTTGTAGCAGGCACCTATAGTTCCAGCTACTCAGCTACTAGGGAGGCTGAAGCAAGAGAATTGCTTGAGCCCAAGAGTTTGAGGTTGCTGTGAGCTATGATGTCACGGCACTCTACCAAGGGAGACAAAGTAAGACTGTCCTAATTAAAAAAAAAAACAAAAAAACAAGGCGGTGCCTGTGGCTCAAAGGTTAGGGTGCCAGCCCCATATGCCAGAGGTGGCAGCTTCAAAACCAGCCCCAACCAAAAACTGCAAAAAAAAGAAAAAAAAATCAAATTCTATAGCAATGCCTCCTAATAGAACTTTTTCTATAAAAATGAAAATGTTCTATTCTGCAGTGTCCAAAATGACAGTTCAACTAGCTGCTGAGTATTTGAAAGGCAACCAATACAACAACAACAAAAAAGTGAATTTTGCAGTTTATTTTACTTTTAAATTTTAAGTAGTCACCTGTTTTGGGGTATTATTTCATGACATAAAAACATTCATAATGCAATGTTAAATGAAAAAAGGGGAAGGTAACTGCCACACAGTATGTGCCACATTGTTCTCTACTCTGTTTTGAAGTAAATACATAAAGACATGACCCTAAGGATGAGAACACTAATTGTAACCCTGAGACCACCAGGAGACGTTCAGACTCCTTAGAGTGTCCTTCAGCCTCACAACCTGCTCTCCCCAATGCACAGAGAGCCAGCACCCCACCTATATGCGGGCCCATTGACCTTGGAGGGTTTTCAAGTGATTTTAGACTTGTAAAAAAACTGTAAAAGTAGTACAAAGACTTCCTAGGTACCCTTCCCCAAACTTCCCAAATGTTAACATCTTGCCTGACCATAGTGCAATTACCAAAAATCAGGAAATTAATACCTCTATAATACACACTGGTACATACGTAACACACATAATATATACTAATCTATACTAATATATACTAATATACACATATGTAACACACATAATATAAACTAATCTACAAACCTTACTCAAATTGTGCCAACTGTCCCACAAATGTCTTTTTTTTCTAGAGCAGGATCCCATCCTGGAACTAAATCTACTGCATTTAGTTGTCAAGTTTCTCGGGCTCCTTTAATCTGGGACAGTTCCTCAGTCTTTCTTTATCTTTTATGACCTGACCCTTTTGAAGAGTATTGGTCAATTATTTGATACACTGTCCCCCAATTTGGATTTGTCTAATGTTTCTTCATGGTCAGACTGAAGTTATGTCTTTCTGGCAAGAAGACCCTGAAGTGAGAGTGCGTCCTCCTCAGAGCAGCACATCACATCAGGGTGTCCATGGGGTCAGCACGTCACGGTGTAACGCAGGGTCAGCATGTCAGGGTGTACACAGGGTCAGCACATCACTTCAGGAAGTACGAGGGGTCAGCACATCACATCAGGGTCAGCATGTGGAACACAACATTTTACAGGTGGTACTGACTTTGATCACTTGCTCACAGCGGTATCTGCCAGGTTTCTCCACTGTAAAGTTACTCTTTTCTTTGTAATTAATAAGAACTTTATGAAGAAATACTTTGAGGCTTGGCACCTATGGCTCAAGCAGCCAAGGCATCAGTCACATACACCTGAGCTGGTGGGTTCGAATCCAGCCTGGGCCCACCAAACAACAATGACGGCTGCAACCAAAAAATAGCTGGATATTGTGGCAGGCGCCTGTAGTCCCAGCTACTTGGGAGGCAGAGGCAAGAGAATTGTTTGAGCCCAGGAGTTGGAGGTTGCTGTGAGCTATGATGCCACAGCACTCTACCCAGGATGACAGCTTGAGGTTCTGTCTCAAAAAAAAAAAAAAAAAGTAATACTTTTTTGGCACGGATAGAGTGCCGTGGCATTGCAGCTCACAGCAACCTCCAATTCCTGGGCTCAAGCGAGTCTCCTGCCTCCGCCTCCCAAGTAGCTGGGACTACAGGCGCCCGCCACAACGCCTGGCCATTTTTTGGTTGCAGCCGTCATTGTTGTTTGGCAGGCCCGGGGGCTGGATTCGAACCCGCCAGCTCAGGTGTACGTGGCTGGCACCTTAGCTCGTTGAGCCACAGGCGCCGATCCAACTTCAGGCATTTTAAAACATTAAAAAAGGACTTTACCAATTATTTTATGGATCAAAATTATTATCAGAATCCATTCCCATTGTACCACGCTGGAAATAAAAGTTGGAGCTCATGGAAAGTAAAGTAATACTAATTTCTCTAAGGTCTTTGACCTTAAATAAAGGTATAATACAATTTCTTATAACTTGAGTGATTTCAAAAATGTTTTTGACTTCTTTCTATAAATACCTAGTTTTGACCATGTCAACGTCAATCTTGCCTATTCCTGAAATGCAGGTTGGACTTATTTTTTATTACTTTTCTTATGTGATGCCAAGTTACACAATCTTAATTTTGAGTTGGGGAGCATCTAACAGTATGGAAGTAGTCTGGCAGAGCAGTGGTCTGAGGCTTGGTCAAAGCGAGCGTGAGCGACACTGTCTTTGGGCAGTGTTAGTACCGCAGTAAATGAGCAGCAGCATTCTCGCACAGCCTGCGGAAGGGTCAGGCTTGGGCTGTGCGCTGGTGCAGCATTTCAAGTTTCTCTGATTCCTCAACACGCTCAGCCTGGTGTCATTCACATTTTGCCTGTCCAGGATGATTGGTGCCAGGTTTAGGGAAGTCCCAGTGGGTATTTACCAAGCCTCCTGTACTCCGCTATGTGTCGCCATGAGTCACCAGCATAATCACCTTAGATAGTTTAAAAAACTTATGTTATTGGAACCTAACATCTAAATTTTGGATACCATTTCTTTCTTTCTTTATTAAAAGTTTTTAATGAACTTTAACTTTATTAAAGTTATTTAGAGCTGAGTTCTCACCATGTTGCCCAGGCTGGACTTGAACCCGTTGGCTAAAGCAATCGTCCTGGCTCAGAGCAAGGGTACAGGTGCACACCACTGTGCCCCTGCCTGGATACCATTTTTATCCTCCCTTCTTGGTGCATTGTCACACATATCCTGGCTCCTGTGCATTCATACAGAGGAGACCTAACTGGGTATAATTGGTTATCTATAAATTATTGGCTACCTAGCCAAACTGAGAAACTTCCACTGGTTCAGCAAAGCAGTTCATTACCTTTCTGAATTCTTGAATGATTCATTTGTAAAACTCTTGCAGGAACAACTGTTTATATTCTTTCCTTTTGAAAACTCACCTTATTTTCTGTATATGCTTAGTAAATAATTATTACCCCAGTGGAAGCCAGCATTGGTGAGTGGGTTATAGTGGGTTATATCTTTGCCGAGGTTTCAGGTGTTCATACCATGTTTATAAGTGGAAAAATGCAATTTTCTTAATCCCTCGTCTTTTCTTTCAGCATAAGCTCATGTCCCCAAAGTAGAAGACCTCAATTATCCACAACCCTGTTTTGCAGATCTGTTTTTCAGACTTGAGTAGAGAAAATGAAATAATCTAAGAAAAGCCCCACCTCTGGTTTTCTTATTTTCTTACCTTTTGTAATATGGCTTCACTCAAAACGTAGGGGAAAATCAAGAAATTGTAAAATACATTGTCAGCTTATTCATATTAGATGTAAAATATGAAGTAACATTTGAATTAATTTGCATCTTGTACAGACCTCAGAATCTGACATGTCATTTCTGAGAGTTTTAATCAGACTCTGTGTGCTGATATTCGCAGCACCAGATTCACCTGTCATCGTCTGGGTATTTACTACGTGCCAGATATAGGCTTGAGCAATTCACATGCTTGTTTAATTCTCACACTGACCCCATAAGATGCCATTTCACAGTTGAGGACCCTAAATCATAACCTTATCCCCAGCATTAGAATTTAAGCCTACACAATCTAACTCCAAATCCTCTACCTTCACTCCTCCAAAATGCTGTATTGAATGAATTGTTTCTTAGCATTCGGCAGTGTTAAAGTTGGAAAGGAGCTTGAGAACTTCTAGCTCAAACACCCGCTATGGTGTTCGGCAGTATTTGTTGACATCCTTTCAATAGATAATTTGTTTGTGTTTAATGGAAAATCTATGAACTGACACCAGCACCAAAACCCTCAGGAGAAGGTGCTATAGACAACTCCATTTTATTTTAAGCCAGAATTTTAAAAAGTATTGATTCAACTATTTTCTGCCTAATACAGGTTTCCTGTATTGATTACTAAACAGTTCTAATCCTGGTGTAGGTATGGCAGACTTTGAATTTGGTTGAAATTCAAATTGTCCTCTTGATCCCAGTGTTTTATCAGAGGCCTGATGTGGAGGAAGGACTTGGCGGGGATTAAATCATTGGGCAACCTGACGTGGAATTTGGGCCTGCAGTTCCTCTTCCCCACCCCTAACACTGGGCTTTGTGTTAAGAAAATCCTGCAAAAGGAAATTGATTTACTGTACAGGGGCAGAGTTCCTGATCTGTGGTTTTCTGTTGTTATCTCAGAAGCTGGCTCAGTGGAGTATGATCTGCGCCTAAATAGAACAGCCTTGCTGTGCCTGGTGAAGTTGGTCTGACGCGCTGTTGACTCACCCTCCCAAGGATGGAAGCTGTGGCTGGGTCAAGTTGTGGTCACTGCAGTAACAGTTTGTTGATCTCAGGGGCATTCCACAGCTGCTGATGTAATTGAAAATGGCTGGAGCCAACTCCTTCCCCAGATTCAAATGGACCAATTAGAGCATCTGTTGGTATTGGGAGGGATTGTTTTGGATCAGGCAACACTCTTTTCTCAGACATTAATATCTTTTTGTAAGGCACAACTTCATTTCTAATGACCAAAGTAGGGATGTGGTGTACAAAGTATTTGGTATACCTGTTTAATTTGGTCATCCCTGCAATGCAATTCTCTAACCAGGGGGGTAGTCCTCTTTGTAAGATACTCTTCCTCTGTCTAAAAGTTCTTCTTAATAAACTAGTTCTCATCAGATATATACTAAATTTTTAAAAGTTGCAATTGCTTTCAAAATCAGATTAATATACAAGAATTGACCATTGTATAAACACATAATTTTCAAATTGGGAGCTGGGAGCAGGGGCTCAACAATCTGTAATATTTAACAAAAACTCCCTTTGAATCTGGTGCTATCTGAAGTTTGAGAAACAGTCATGTAAATTTATTTATAGAGTCACAAAATGTTACCAGACTTTGACTCTGTCCTTCATGAAGAGTAGTTTTTTTTTTTTTTTCACAATTGCTTGATGGTGAGCAAGAGATATTCCAGATTAAGGTGCGTCCAAATGATAAAGTTCATTCTTCCTCAAGTTCAAGGTGATGTATCTTTGACTCTTCTCTCCTTTTCTCTCCAATTATTTGGTTTTGTGCATTAATAAACCTTTTTCCCCATGTTAATTTTTCTTTGTAGCCTCAGCAGTTATATTGATCAGCCTCCATCTAAAATGGTTCAGAGCGATATGATTTATACAAACTGAGTGTAACGGTTTTCCCCAATCTGCACAAAACTGCAAACACCTTATTGTTTCCCAAGAAAGACAGTAATAATGTTGAAGAAATTCCTCTTTTCCCTTTTCTTTGACCAATACTGAATCAGTTCCGGACAAATGGCAATTTGTTATTTTCAATTCCTTAGACTTCCATTTCGTGTTTGTAATGGATAAATATGGAACGTCAGATACTGGATTGTGTCTGTTGATAATGACCCACCAACAGAATAGTTGTGAGAGAATCATATTCTACAAATACATTTAGTCCTGACGTTTAGTCCTCTGTTTTGATCCTTATAACATGCACAATATTTGTATGTATATAATGTATATATGTATATATACATATATGTATATGTATGTATTTGTATTTATATAATGTGCTAACTTTCCAAAAAGATTTTTGAAAACCTTTTTATTAGTTAAATTTCCAACATACACGTTATTCAACTTTAGCAGTTGACTGTATTTTGTGATTCTTGTTCCAGCCCCCACCACTGTTTTGTTTCCTGAAGTATTTTAGACAAGATCAGGCGTGTTCAGGGTGGTATGGCCGTAGACTCCTGAAGTATTTTAAAGTAAATGTCAGGCATTACATATCATTTTATTTGTAAATACTTCTGTCCATAGGTTTCCAAAAGAATTTCATGCAGAATATTATAATTAGACCACTACAGACAGGGGAAAAGGCCACTGGATATTAGTACATGTTTTGGTAATAATTTAGGCAATCCTTGCTGAATATATTAGAGCCTCAGGAGCTCCCTAAATACTAAAACCACAGAAGATGCTATCAGACAACTCTCACTGCAGTGGAAGATGAGTTTCCTAGGGCAGCCCTTTGTTTATGTAACAAATGTGTATTTTGTTTCAGTAAAATCATTGAGACAACCATGACTCAGATCCACTAAATAAGGAACAGAAATAGGATCCCCCTGTTTTTTTAATTCTGGGATGGTGACCAGAATATTTTTATATTGTTGCTTAGTAGTATTTTTTTTTTAGCTCTTTCTTATTTTATTTGAATTTTATAACTCTATTACCTTCACCCCTCCCCCCCTTTTTAATTCTTTCCGGAGTTTCTAAACCAGAGGTAGTAGCTCCTATACCCTTTATTTCCCATCTTGGTTTCTGCCCTTGCCCTCCCAGTGGTCTGTGGTAATTCCCTGCTGTTCTTGCTTCTTTGTTTTGAAGAACAAAGCCACTCTTCCTCAACCCATTTCTCACTGACTTTGTGCTTAAAACAACTGGAAACTATAACATTGTAGTCAAAAAATGTGTGGATTTTCACTTAGGTTAAAAAAAAGACAAGCCATTTTGTGACAAGCCAAATATAGATGGGGTAGAATTTAATAGATTGCAAAACTCCATTTATTTCCATTGAAATTTTAAATTATTCCTTTATGAAACCTCCCTCAAATATTGGGGCATTTCTGAGGAACCTTTGGGTTGAAAACCGTGGTCTTTGGAGCTTAGTTTGTGGATTCCCAGTGGGGAGAAGGCCAGTCTGGTCTCTCTCTCCCCCTCCTCTTTTTGAGCCAGGGTCTCCCACTGTCGCCCAGGCTGGAGGGGCAGTGACACAATCATAGCTCACTGCTGACTCCAACTCCTGGGCTCCAGGGTCTTCCCAGCTCAGCCTCCCAAAGCTCTAGGATTACAGGCATGAGCCACTGCTGCCCCGTCGTGCTAGTGTCTTGACAGATCTGGCAGATGAAGACAGAGGGATAAATTGGCCTGCCTTAAGTCAGGGCCAAGACTTAAACTTAGGTTAAAAGCCAGTTTTAATTTTTTCAGAAAATTCCCAGCCCGTGTTTTGGGTCTAATGTCTGCTTTATAAAGCTCAAAGCTCAGGTACAAGGAATTACTCAATGCACGTTTTTTTTTTTTACATTTCTGAAAAAAAAAAAAAAGATTAATGGAGTAAGGTAAATAAACTATTATTTTAAAAATCCATCTTTTGAAATTATTTATAAATCAGTTTGGTGGAGATGCCAAAGAGGAATTGTAGAGGTCAGATTCCTGTCTTATACGTCAAATTTCCATTTTTCTTAGGGGCAAAACATTGCAGTAACTTTGCCGAGAGACTCCATAAGCCTGTACAGATTTAGAATATGACACTGGATAGAGCCAGATGGCTCCAGGGTGGAATAGAATCGTCAAATCATGTATTTATTTTTAAAGTATTATATGTGATTGCTCCGTGTTTGCTTCTTATCCATGGATTGTGTGTGTGTTTTCAGAGAGCCAGTAGGAACAGGATAAGAGGGTCCCAGACGTGTATGTGACAAAAGTGTTTCCCAATGACAAGTCTTAGATGTTCTTTCCAAGGGGTCCCTGGTAGGATGCATCCTTTTGACAGTTGGGCAGAACACTCCTGGAGTGGGAAAGTGGGGGAGATGGAAGTCTGGGGTGAGTAAGAGAGAATGAGGCAGATAGGGCTCATGCACTTCCGGTAACTTCCGGAGAAGGTGTGCATTTAACCTCTGATGGAATGAGTTTAAATTAGTAAGGTTAAAAGTGTTGCTTTCTCTGGGCGGCTCCTGTAGCTCAGCGAGTAGGGCGCTGGCCCCATATACCGAAGGTGGCGGGTTCAAGCCCGGCCTCTGCCGAACTGCAAAACAAAAAAATAGCCAGGTGCTGTGGTGGGCGCCTGTAGTCCCAGCTACTTGGGAGGCTGAGGCAAGAGAATCGCTTGAGCCCAAGAGCTGGAGGTTGCTGTGAGCAGTGTGACGCCAGGGCACTCTACCCAGGGCGATAAAGTGAGACTCTGTCTCTACAAAAAAAAAAAAAAAAAAAAGTGTTGCTTTCTCTAAATAGTTTGCATTTGTCCTAATATATGATTACAGAAATCGAAAATGAAAATTTGGGCGGTTAAAATGAAAGAGGTCTGTATAAAGGATTTGGATTGATTTTGTATCAAGGAGAAAACTCATCTTTATTTTTACCTGTTTTGTTGTGGTTCTGTGATGACTAGTTGGGAAGTAGTATGAAATTAAATGCTTTATGTTTAATGTGAACTTCGATGTCTTTAAATTACAGAAATCATGCGCATAATCTGGCAGTTTTCAACCTCTGTATGGTTTCTGATAAGCTGGGAGGTCTTTTATTTCTGAGCGAGATGGTCTGATGCTGCTATCTAGGTAATCACATTAGCCAGCTTCACCTTCTTGATTAGCTCTCATTTAAGAAAGTAGTTCTAATCCTGGCTTTGTCTTGGGCTTGCTATCTGATTATGCACAGAGCATAATTGTAAGAAGGGATAATATATCTTGCTATCTAGTCTCAAGGAATAGTGTGACAGCAGGCCTCTTTCTGAAAGCATCAAGAAATGGGCACTATTGCTTATACAGAAACATTTTATGAAGTGTTGATTCTAGGGTCTGATTTTAGGGTGGCACCTGTGGCTCAGCGAGTAGGGCGCCAGCCCCATATTCAGAAGGTGGTGGGTTCAAACCCAGCCTCGGCCGAACTGCAAAACAGAAAAATAGCCGGGTGTTGTGGCGGGCGCCTGTAGTCCCAGCTACTTGGGAGGCTGAGGCAAGAGAATCGCCTAAGCCCAGGAGCTGGAGGTTGCTGTGAGCTGTGTGACGCCACAGCACTCTACCAAGGGCGATAAAGTGAGACTCTGTCTCTACAAAAAAAAAAAAAAAATACTGCCTGACTTTGAATACGAATATATAGTGATGAAAATTTTATTTTGAATCTTGTTTTGATACATTAGATGTTTGGAAACTTTTAGGTTTTAAGGAATAACAAATCTTGATTCCAAGAAAATGTTCATGCAATATTGTAGAAGATATATTTAGTTTTCCTGATAATATTTTTGGACATACACCCCCTAATATCCATGGAATTTCACAAGTGATAAGAGTGTTTTGTATGCTAATGAGATGATTTGGTAAAACAGTCCTGTAATTAGAAGCTTGAAGGTTGAGTTGATAAACTAATGACCAGGGATGCTCTATATGTATAGCGCAGAATTCAAAGACTGAATTCTGGGGACTTCCAGAAAGCTGAGATGTTCTGGAAGGTGGCATGAAGGTGAGGGCATAGCAACTCTCCCCCTCCTCCATACCTGGCCCATGCATTTCTCTATTTGGCTGTTCCTCTGGATCCTTTGTAATATCTTTTATAAAGAATAGGTAAATGTAAGGAAGTGTTTCCCTGAGTTGTGTGAGCCACTGTAGCAAATTGGTCAGAAGCACCAGCTGCCCCCTGGAGATTAGGATTGGTATCTTGGGTGAAGGGGCAGTCTTGTGGGACTGAGCCCTCAGCCTGCGGATCTAACACCTTCTCCACTTACGGTGTCACAACTGAGTTGAATTAGAGGACACCCACAGCTGTCCTGCTGGGGAATCATCTGCAGAATTGCTTGGTGTGGAGGGGAATCCCCCTTCTCACATCTGGGGTTGTAGAAACATTCTTTGTTGTAAAGGCATAGTAGGAGACACTGAATTTATTTCTTCCTATATCCTTACAGTCAACAGTGGGTTTGGGGGGAATTTGGGGGGAATGTTGGGTTATAATAGTTTTATTCTGAATTTTGACTTAATTCAGAATAGATTTTACAACGTGGTCATGGAAATTATTGTTACCACTGTTCTGGAGTAAGAGAGAGGGGACTAAAGGGAAGAAATGGGGGATTGTACACTTGAAGACCCGGTACACTTGAAAAGCAAATTGTTTTGAAAAAGAAAATCAGCAGGGCACGGTGGCTCATGCCTGTAATCCCTCCACGTGGGAGGCCTAGGCGGGTGGATTGCCTCAGCTCACAGGTTCAAGACCAGCCTGAGCCATAACGAGACCCTGCTTCTAAAAAAATAGCCAGGCATTGTGGTGGGTTTCTGTAGTTCCAGCTACTTGGGAGGCAGAGGCAAGAGGATCACTTGAACCTAAGAGTTTGTGGTTGCTGTGAGCTAAGACGCCATGGCACTCTACCAAGGGTGACCAAGTGAGACTCTGTCGCAAAAAAAGAAAAAAATTCACATTTCTTTTAACTAATGCAAAATTCCCATAGAATAGAATAGAATGGATGAATAATTGTTTAAAATTCTGCTTCACACAATGGCTTTGACCTTATTTACGTATTTAAAATACATGGCTTGATACTTGATTAAATTAACCATGTGCAATTTAAAGCTGACTTTGAATTGATTTGCAGCCAAGGCTTTTTTATTTCAGATATTAATAGTGATAGGCTCATATTTATTATCGTCAGTAATTTTCTTTAAGAGTGTATGTTAGGTTGATGCTTGTTAAAGTGGGTAAAATATGGGCTAGAAATTGAAGCAAATATATAAATAATCATAGATAGGAAAATGTTGTATCTCCTTGAAATGCTATACTTCTTCAACATCCCTGGATATTCCTGCAAAGGAATTCCAATAGTAGAGAAGTCAATGGGTTATAAAGGATCAAATGCTATGTTGTAATGTCTGAAGTCAATGTCATAACTAAGTTATATTCCAGATAAGGGCCAGGAAGAGAAATTTATTTTTCCAATCAAATTTATCAAATCTCTCTTTTGGTGGAGGAAAATTTTCTTATATTGGTTCTAGTTGGTTAGATATTGAAAGAAGAAAGTTTTCTTTCTTTCTTTTTTTGAGACAGAACCTCAAGCTGTCACCCTGGATAGAGTGATGTGGCATCACAGCTCACAGCAACCTCCAATTCCTGGGCTCAAGCGAGCCTCTTGCCTCCGCCTCCCAAGTAGCTGGGACTACAGGCGCCTGCCACAACGCCCGGCCATTTTTTGTTTGCAGCCGTCATTGTTGTTTGGCGGCCCCGGGCTGGATTCGAACCCGCCAGCTCAGGTGCACGTGGCTGATGCCTTAGCCCGTTGAGCCACAGGCGCCAAGCCAAAGTTTTCTTTATTATAATAGTTAATCAGTTAACACAGCCAAAAGATGTGGAACAAGATGGTACACCTAATTTGTAGTTCAATACTTTGTTTCCCTCGTAATGGTAATGAATAATTAAGATGTTCAAAATTAATCTAAATCCAGCATCACACAAACATTAAGCCAATCCCCAAATCAAGATATTGGCAAGTGTGTTAATAAGAATTGCATA
Source organism: Arctocebus calabarensis (assembly GCA_963573935.1). Taxonomy (NCBI): domain Eukaryota; kingdom Metazoa; phylum Chordata; class Mammalia; order Primates; family Lorisidae; genus Arctocebus; species Arctocebus calabarensis. The sequence continues at coordinate 30,762 of CAUYON010152660.1, read as the reverse complement.
TGAAATATTAATCGGTTCCTTCCTTAGGCTACCAGTTACTCAGGAACGATCAGATTCTTTATCTTGTCTTTGACATTGAGTTTCAGCAATAAAGTACAAATAGTGAACTTTCATTGTGAACTGCAGTGAACCAGGAGGACCACTTATACATTTATTCATGTCCTTATATTTTATAAAGCCAAGTTTTGATTCATTTTGACCTTTGGGTGTTTGCATCAATGCTTAGAATTTAATGTAGGCACTGAAGGAGGGTTCCATTGCTATTATCTCCCTTAGAAATGATTTAAAAATGCAATGAAATACATTCTACAGCAATTTACTCTTTTTAAATTTTCAAATTAAGTTGAAGTAATGAAATGTTTATGTGTTCTTTGGCCACGGTACTATGTCAAAGGATTGAGGACTTTGGAGCTAACGATATATTGTGAATATAAACAAATATCTAGATAATAAAGAAGAAATTATACCCTGTAAAATGGAACTATAAATGTCCTATAGTTCAGAAGGAGAGTTTTTTTTTAAATGTAGGAGGAGAACTATATTTAATTTCTTTTCCTTTTTTTGCAACAGAGCCTTACTCTGTTGTCTTAGGCTAGAGTGCAGTGGGTCTGCCTAGTTCATAGCAACCTTGAACTCCTGGGCTCAGGGGAGCCTCCTTTCTGCCTCATCCTCCCGAGTGTCTGGAACTATAGATGCCCATCACTATACTCAGCTGATTTTTCTCTTTTTATAGAGATGGGGTCTCTCTGTCACTCAAGATAATCTCCCACTCCTGAGCTCAAGGGATCCCCCTGCCTTTCCCTTCCAGAGTGCCAGGATTACAGGCACGAACCACTGCACCCAGCCTATAATTAATTTCTTGAAGAGTGACTGTTTTAGTGAGTGCATTGAGACCTTTTTTTTTCTAAATTTTGATTTGAATGAGCTATGAGCTTCAGTTTGCTTAAATGTCTAATGAGGGCAAGGTACAGATTTAATTATAAAGCCAAGATAAAATCAGAATTCAATCATATGGCATGTATGCACGTATAATATCCATTTAAACTTTTCTTCTTAAATTGAGTCATTTCTGATGAGCCTTAAACACCATTGCAAGTGATCCCTCACTCCCTTCTCAGCCTTTCAAGTAGCTGGGACTTCTCCTTACCTAGGATAATCCTGAGCAGAACATTAGACAAAACCAAGTGGACAAAACATTCTACAACAACAACAAGTGGACAACAAACATTCTACAAAACGTGACTCAAAACTTGTCATCATATACAAAGAGAGTCTGAGAAACTGTCACAGTTTAGAGCGTTCCTAAGAAGATCTGACAGTGAACTACAATGGGAGAATTCTGGCACAGAAGGAGATGTTAGAGAAAAAACTGAGGAAATCCCAATAAAATCCAGAATCCTGTCAATAATGATGCTCCAATGCTGGCTTCTCAGTTTCACCAGACGGACTGTGGTGGTGAAAGATGTTAGCTTAGAATAAACTGTGTGGGGAATATACAGATTATGCCAAAGCAACTGTCTTGGGTTTGTTTTTTTAACCCTCCTTATTTATAAGGTTAATCTATTAACTTGCGAAAGAGCTAGATTCTACCATGTTTGATGGAAGATTACATGGACAAGTTTATTTTGAGCTGTTCAAAGAGGTGAGGAGTTTGTTGTTTTTCCTTGTTTAAGAATGCAAGATCTGGCTGGAAAAACTTTAATTAACTATCACTGTTGTGGTGTGAAATACACAGACACCCATCCCTATATGCTGGGTGTTGAATCTGAGTTCCGTGGTTTAACAGTCTGAAGATCCAAGATTCCAGACTTGGCTGTGTTTTAGTTATATTGTATAAGAGATAACATATCTCTCACTGAGGAAAGCCATTGGTTGGATCTCTCAGATGACTTGAATTTGGTACTAGTTCAAGTCGCTTGGTTCACAGACGCTTGTTATGATGAGGTATTTTTCTCAGTTATTACTGAGCTGCTCATTTTGGCTATAAAATATTGTCCTTCAATGCCTAAATTGCACTAAGTATAATAGACGTTTTTGTAAACTTCCCTTACTGTTGAAGCACACCTGCATTACTCAAGCCATGTTCTAGAACAAGAGTTTGATAATCATGGTTCTAAGTTAGTGGGAAAAGCCTACAAATATTTTGAGCGACTGGCTGAGTGTATTGCCCTACCCTCAACTGTCTTTTAGAAGAAAAGTTTACACAATCACTGTGAACTATAAAACGGCGACATTTTGTTAAAAAGCATTGGTGCTCCTTTGAGTAAATAATGAAATGTTTTATTTTATAGGCCTTTTCAATACTTCACTGATAACATAAATTTACATTAGCTAGGCATAGGTATAGTCAAAGGAAAAGAATATAATTCTTAGATTCTTAGTAGGGAACTGTTTGGTTCTCATAGATTTTTTTTTTTTTTTTTTTTTTTTTTGCTATTTTGTTCTTTTCTGGGGTAGCAAGGGAGGAAGGAAGGAAAGGAAAGCTATTACTAAAAATACGAATTGCTAAATAGAAGTCTCTGGGTACTGAAGCTCACATATTTGTGCTGTCCAGACCTGACACATTTAGAAACAGGAATTTGCCTTTAGCATAATCTTAGCCAAACAGTTGAGTCATTTCTAAGTTTTTTAACATTATAGAATGCCTTGTCAAATATTATGAATATCGAAACAAGCTTTCTTGAGGATTTTATTATTTTTATAAAACGTAGAGAGGAGCTTGATTCTCAGAGCTGGGGTCTAAAACTCAGTCATTCATTGTGAGTTGGTGTGGTCTTCAGCTGTGAGCAGCAGTGGTCGGGTGAAGCACGTCTCCTTATGCAGAGAGGTCTTATTCTTTTCTGATCTTTTCTGGTCTTTGAACAATCAATGAAATTCTACCTGCAGAGAAGTGGTAAGAATCTTGGGAATCTTTAAACAAATAAGAACTTAAAATGACATTTTCCTTCACAGATGTTTTAAAAACTTTTGGCTAAATAAAATGTGTGCATAACATGGAGAACCTAAATATAGCAATTTAAAAAAAAAAACAACAACCAGTACACTTTCTGCTGAGTCTTAAACATTGCAGAATGGTGCTCTAAAAAGACAAAGTCTCACTTTGTCACCCTTGGTAGAGTACCGTGGCTTCTTAGCTTAAGTGATCCTCTTGCCTCAGCCTCCCGAGTAGCTGGGACTTCAGGCGCCCATCACATTGCTGGCTGATTTTAGAAATGAGGTCTCGCTCTTGTTCAGGCTGGTCTCCAGCTTCTGAATTCAGGCTATCCACCCACCTCGGCCTCCCAGAGTGCAGGGATTACAAGTGTGAGCCACCACGCCCAGCCAGTCTGCATTCCTTTCTACTTGGATGGTTAACCAGTTGGCTTTTGTGTGATGTTCAACAGTTGACGTATTAGTAGTTCATATGTTTCAATATGATAATTGAGGAAAACATTATTTAAGAAATAATGAGGTTCTCTGGTTATTAGATTCTTTTTACTTACCTGTATTTTTTTTTTTTTTTAAGAGACAGAGTCTCACTTTCTCACCCTTGGCGTCACACAGCTCACAGCAACCTCCAAGTCCTGGGCTAAGGCGATTCTCCTGCCTCAGCCTCCCCAGTAGGTGGGACTACAGGTGCTTGCTACAACACCCAGCTATTTTTTTGTTGCAAATGTGGCCAGGGGTGGGTTTGAACCTGCCAACCTGGGTATATGGGGCCGGTGCCCTACCCACTGAGCCACAGGTGCTGCCCCACTTACCTATAGCTCTTTATTTATCACCATGGACAAATAAATGAGCTACCTAATACTACAGAGCAGGTATAATAATACTACTCTTTTATTAAAGGGCTGCCCTTTATGGAAAGGAAAATTTGGTTGAGGAGTCGGGTTCACTTCTCTCTTTCTTGTGTGAAAATGGGAAAATCAGAAAAGTAATTTGTATTCTCTGTTTTGAAATCAGTAGTGATCTGTGCTCTGTATTTTGGAAACCAAAGCGCTAATTTTTTCCTCTCCTCAGCTGTGCACTTCAGATTATGATATCCATGCTTTCTGCCTTTTCTGTTCTTAGTTCTTACTTCACCCCTCATCTTTATGGAATATCACTTTATGGAATTTTTCAAATGTGATTTAGGAATCCAGGGGTGTGATTTTAAATATGTACACCTTGTCATCAACCATTTCACATTTATCTCACGAAAGGAAAATCTATTCTTAAAAAAAAAAAACCTTGATTCAATTTACCCGTACAGTTTAAAAGACAGAAGACTTTAGTTTTGCACCTTATATATTGCACTTTTTGTATTGGGGCCTTATAAAAGTTACCAACTTTTTTTTGCATGTTCTAAATGCTCATGATTTGCTCTGAAGTGCGCGGGGTCTTTGGAAACGTGCCCTCATTCTCATCATCTCTGTTCTTGCTCTGTCATAGAATCGTTTTTCTTGGAGCCAAATATGATGTTTACCATGGTCATCCCTTCTGTGGGTGCTTGGGGACCCTCCCTGCTCTTGTTCCTTTTAAGGCTTCTTTTGGTTTTGTTTATTTTGTTTTGCTCAGAGTGATCTGGTCAAGTTTTGCTTCCTGATCCATTTAAATCTCTTAGAACCTTTTTTCAAATTCTGTTCTAAATATGCTTGCTTCAGTGCCGCAGTGGAAGAGTCCCATGGCCAAGCACATTCGAGAAACTTTAGTTTATAAAATGTTAAACTGACATCATTATTAGAGGATATTTTTCAAAGCTTCCAGTATCCATCTTGAAGTATCCATTTCCCCTATATATGGGACAACAGAATTCTGCACCCTTCAAGGGAATAATTGTTAACATCTTCTGAAAACTGCTTTTGAGAACACTCATGTAGAAACCGAATGAGGCATATATTCATACTTTAAAAAAATTTTAAATGTCACTGGCCCTTTTTCAGTGTGCATTACCTCGTGATATGTCTAATAACTTAGTGGGGTTTGAGCTAGTGATAATTTGTATTTTTATGTGTTTATTTTTTTACTTGAGAGAAGCTCCACACAGAAACAAATTTGATACCGTGGTTAAATAGGCATAGAAAAACAAAATTCTTAATGTTTTGAAATTTGCTCCTTAACCCTGTTTAGACATTTTGAAGAGAGCTAAAATTGCCATTTAAACTGCATGAATTAAAATATCTCAGATGGTTTAAAAATACTACATAGACTTGGCAAGTCCTATCTGCCACATTGAGCTTGTAGCTGGAAATGACGACACACGAGGGTTGCAATGTCGTTGCTGGTTTTTCTCTTTTGGAGACAACTTGGCAGGCAGATGTCTTGTAGATAACCGAGGAAAGACTGTCTATTTCAAGTGGCATAAGACGTTCTTTACACCAGTGTGCCGTCTCCGGTTATATAGTCAGCGTTTTCTTTAGAGCCGAAAAACCCTCTCTCTGGGTTCTTGAATAAACAGCAGACATCTTTTCAGGGACAGCCCGTGGAGATTTCAGTGCTGGATACTCATTAGTTCAGTCTCCCCTCATGTCTCAGGAAATTAGGTGGTTTTTTTCTTTTCCTTCTTCCTCCTAGATACAAGCTGAGTCAATGTGGTTAACTGTTAAAATAGAGTGCTTACTATATATGGGATGTATATTTTAAAATTTTAATCCTCATAATAACCTGTGAAGTAGGACAGTGTTGTATCCATTGTAGACGTAAAGGAATTCAAAGGTTAAAGTTAAAAGGCTTCCTCAAAGAGCTGGTAATGCTAGACACAGAATTTGACCTTTACCCCTTTGATTCCAAAAATCTCATTGGTACCTACCCTCAGCCAATTCCTATGGGGACCCCGAACCAGCTGTAAGAACCCAGAGGTTGATATGTAGATAGTCATGGATTAGACCCTGTTCATAGTTACAGAAACAAGACAGAGAAGTTTTTGGAAATAAGTTGTTAGTCATATATTTTCATAGAGCTTTTGATTTATGTAAACTATTAGCATGTATTTGTTATTCCAGTAGAGTTAGTACATTATTCAGGGAGATTCCAGTAGGTTAGGCTTCATTCCATTTGTCTGAGTTGTTCATTACAAAATGATTGGCTGGAATTAGAAAGTCTTTCTGTACAGATCAAAGGGTTCTAGCTGTCTTGATTTTGGAACCCTGGTCACGAGTGTGTGATTCTCTTGTGACCTTAGCTCAGAAGCAGTTACCCTCCCCCACCCTTTTTAAAGTGTAGGCTGGGTAATCAACCCTCAAGACTTTTTAATTAATGGATTGCTATTATAGATTGATTTTCAGGACTTAATACAATAAATGTTTTCATCATTATATATATTATGGGCCAGTCTTGTGTGATCTTGAATTAAAGGGGGTTATCTTGCTTGATGTTAATAAATTTTGATGGCCCAACTACTATTTTTTTTTTTGTATCTGTGGCAGACAAGTTGTATTTTGTAGGATTTATGTCATAATAATTTTACATTATGTCAGTTGGATTAATCCAGGATATTCTGGGAGGAAATCTTATTTGGTTCAGGCAGTATTTGAGTGCCAATTTTATTCCAAGTAGTGTTAAGTGACTTTTTTTTTTTTTTTTTGCAGTTTTTGGCCGGGGCTGGGCTTGAACCCACCACACCCGATATATGGGGCCAGTACCCTACTCCTTGAGCCACAGGCACTGCTCTATCTTAGTGACTCTTTTCCCCCTAAGGAAAAAGCTCAGGTCAGAATTTTCAGCCTAGGCGCTACTAACATTTGGGGCCCAACAATTCTCTGTGTGGGGAGGAGTGTGTGTGAGGGAGGCTGGCTGTGCATTTCAGGATATTGACTAGCATCACCGGCTTCTTACTTACTAGATGCCTCTAGTGTCACCCAAGTTGTGATAATCCACTTTGCTAAGAACTTTGAGACACCACCTAGGGGCTCAAAAGGCAAGGTGGCTGGGTGGCTCCTGTGACTCATCGAGTAAGGCGCTGGCCCCATATACCGAAGGTAGCAGGTTCGTACCTGGCCTCGGCTGAACTACAAAAACAGAAAAATAGCCGGACATTGTGGCGGACAACTATAATCCCAATTATTCCGGAGGCTGAGGCTGAGAATCGCTTAAGCCCAGGAGTTGGAGGTTGCTGTGAGCTGTGTGACGCCACAGCACTCCACCGAGGGCGATGAAGAGAGACTCTGTCTCTACAACAAAAAAAGGCAAGGTGGCTTAGCATCTCTGGTTAGTTAACAAGTTCTCCCTGGTGGAGAACCACTGCATAGCCAGACAACATGGCAAGACAATCTCACGGCAACTCTTGACTGAACATTGGCCATGTGTATAAAAGAAAGCAAGTCCATAGGGACATTTGGGAATTTGCCTGTATTAGGCCATGACTGGTTAGTGTCAGGCTGTGGTCCCCTACATTTAGGCACCAGGGACCGGAGTCACGGAAGGCAGTTTTCCATGGATGGGGGTTGGTGGTTTTGATATGAGTCTGCAAGCAGTTGGTTTATCATGGTTTCTGTGCACTTGAACCTCTTGGTAATGACACTCTGACAATGCTCCCCAGCACTAGCACTACCTCAGCTCCACCTTAGATCATCAGGCGGTAGATTCTCACGAGGCGTGTGCACCACAGATCCCTTCCAGTTTACAGCAGGTTGAGCTCCTACAAGAATGCAATGCTGCCTCCAATTTGACGGGAGGCAGAGCTCAGACGGTGATGCGAGCGATGGAGAGCATCTGTACATACAGATGAAGTTTCACTCGCTTGCCTGCCATTTGCTGCCTTCTGCTGCACGGCCCAGTTTCAGCAGGCACGGACCCGCCCATAGCCTGGGAGTTACAGACTGCAGGTGTTAGGTACACCCATTTTCTCCTAAGAAACAGCTATGCGTGTAAAACATTTTTTAGCAAATCTGAAAAGCTACCTCTTTTCTAATTACTTATAATTCCAATTACTTAGAATGATGAATTACTGCTATGAATAACAGTAAAATAGGAAGTCAGAATTCATATGCAGTCTTTTATTTGGGGGACATCACAGCCATATATTTCTCTTGGTTTATTTAAATACATTTGTTAAAAAAAAAGTTTCCATATGTAAACACTCCCTGGTTATATTTCTTAGTGAAATTTAAATCTTTCCAACACAATGTAACACTCCTCTTACCCAAGCATGTTATTTCTCTTTTTTTAGGGCATATTCCTCAGTAGACATGTCAGAAAGATGTCCCTGGGTATTAGGAATGCATTAGCGATTCAGGAAGATTATATGCATGGGGAGAATACAGATAGTTTTTTTCCCCAGGTCACATAGACAGCTCTGTACAGGTCTGTTAACCATCTGCTAGTTTTGAAAATCAAAATAATTTCCCATCACTCAAGGCTATGAAATGCAGATGGTTCGCTCTGCAAGCTTGACTGCAAGAACTCCTGATGTGACGTGGGGCCCACATCGGTAGAGGCTGAATAGGATGTTTGCTAATAAATCAAGGAGGTGGTAACTGTTTTTCTTCTCTTTTCTACTCCTATGAGACAAAAATCAAATTCTCTAGCCTAGTGCACTCTGATGCCTGTTGACTGAAGCCAGGAAGGCACTGCAGACTCATTCCCTCCTATCACCACCATCATGTGTTCTTGCCCTTGAAATTTGTAAGGGGGAGCCGTGGCTCATGCATGTAATCCTAACAATCTGAGCGGCTGAGGCAGGAGGATCCCTTGAGCTCAGTGATTCAAGACCAGCCTGAGCAAGAGTCAGACCTCGTCTCTGCTGAAAATAGAAAAATTGGCTAGGTGTGGTGGGCGCCTGTAGTCCCAGCTACTTGGGAAGTTGAGGCAGGAGGATCTCTTGAACCAAGAGTTAGATTGCTGTGAGCTAGGCGGACACTACATCACTATACACAGGGCAACAAATTGATACTCTGTCTCAAAACATCAACAACAACAACAACACCCAATTACAGGCCTCTGAACCTCCTTCACCTCCATTCTGCTTTTCTGTCCTCACTGCCCAGGAACTCTCCCTCTGGTTCTTAAGCTGGCGCCGTGGCCTTGGCTGTGCATACCACCCCTATTCCCTGCACCCCAGGGCTGACTCTTCCATTATGCACTGTTCCCAGGATACCTTTAGGGTCCCACAAAAAGTGTTTTAATTTCTTTTACAACAAGAAGGGAAAATAGCAAATATAGCCACAAACATGAATATACAATAATGAATCTGGCCTGAATTAGAGCTGTCTTTATACCAACACAGCCCTGCCATAAACCTTTGAATGGTTTTTAGTGAGGAAGGGGTCGAGGAAGGCCATCAAGTGGCCGCTGCATGCTCCCTATGCGCCAGTGGGATACTGCTGTTGCTTGCTGTGGAATGTGCCAGTAGCTCCCTGGGACTTCAGACATGTTTTATAAATTCAAGGTCCACCCAGCTCTGTGCTAATTTTCCCTCCTCCAGCCTGTGCACATTTTCTGCTCCAGTCTTTGGTCTCCCCTGCCCTCCTTCCCGAGCGCTCTTTGGCCCACCACTGCCATCCCTCCCCTTTACCATGCCGGCACCTTTCTTTGGCCAGTGTGGCCTGATTTGTGTTGCCACCATTAGACTGTCTGTCCATCGAGGTCAAGGATGTTCAGGTCACCTTTCTGTTCCCAGCCTCAAATATGTTCAGTGTCTGGGGAATGTTTACCTGAATATAAGTCATCCAGCCAGAACTTCTCTTGAAACTTAACCTAGGACTCAAACAACTCTGAAACCTTGTCTGTTTGAAGTGGGAAGGACCAGTGTTTGATCCCCATCAGCATACACTGCTCTGCTTAGCTGTCAACAATCAGTTTCTGGCTCCTCCTCGTAGGACTTTCAGGTGCATTTTTGAATCCCAGCTTTTCACTTCAGGTGTTAGGTCACACTGAAATCTTTGAGAATCAGTCCTATGCAGCCAAAGGCTTTAGCCACAGAAGTTGTTTAATTTATTTTTTACATAGTTGACTGCATGCTCAAAGTCCTGTTGCCCACGCTATTTTTGCAAGTTTTGGAGTCTAGTGAGATAATCTGAATTTTTTATATGCTGTCTGAATTGGAAATCTTTATCAAATCTGAATCGGGAATCTTTATCAAAGCATCAGGAAATTAACAACGAAGCTTGTTGAGTTCTATAGCTCATAAGGCAGCTTGCTTTCGAGCACTGTTGTTTTCTAGGCAGATCCTGAGGTCCATGGCCAAGTTGAGCTATAACTGGTATGTAAGAATTAGTAAAGACGGAGGTATGAATCCTGCCTTACCTTTTCTCTGTATTAGGAAATTATTCTCCTGGTGCCACAATAAGAAAATACTGCAGGTAACTAAGTTGGGATTCATTTTAAATTGTTCCTTGCCTTTGTAAATAATTATATCTTCTACATTCTAGTTTAGTCTTTATTTTCCATGCCTGGCATTCCTTAATTCCTTGCATAAATATTTATTGAGTGCTTGTATGTGGGAATGAGGGAATGGATGTGCTTCTGTGTGTTCTGTGCAAAGAGTAGGGACGATCTCATAGACAGTGAAGTAACTTTATTGTATCTTCTTTACATTTACAAAAGAATACAAGACTAACAATCCTGGTCCTATACACTTGAAATGTTTAGATGTTATCTTTTCTTCTATTCTAACAGCTAGAACTTAGGGAAATACTTACAGGCTCTACCATCAAGTGTATCCTCATAATAATAGCATCTCCATAATTTTATCCTTGTCACTTTCAAATTGCCTTCATGAAGATCCTATCTGGGCCTCCAAACAGCCGGCTGTGTTCTGTCCTCAGTTATACATAAAGAAGCTGAGACTCAGATATGGTGTCACTGAACCTGACATTAAGATTAAGTCTTAAAGAGTAAGACTTGAATCTGATTTTTGGTTCCTGGTCTTCTATTCTTCCTGCAGATTTTCTTTTCTTTTTTTTTTCTTTTTTTTTGTAATGTAGCCAAGAAAAATAGAAATAGACTTCACTGTTACCTTCCCTTCAGAATTATTTTCCTGTTGTATGGTAATTCCTGACAGTCTGTATTCTGTTAGCAACAGCAATTTGAAAAATTCTTATTGAGAGTCTGAGGGCTCTAGAAAGGGAGAGTGTCTTTGGTAGTGCCATTGTATTAATTATTTAAGGAGGATAATCTACCGGTGCTTATCAAGCAAATGGCCTGAAGTTTGAACCTTGAGTACTTCTCACTGTTAGGACCCTGCAGGAGAAGAAATAATCTTGGCTCACGTTAAAAGAGATAAGTGAATAGAATAGACTTGAACATGAACAAGACTGGTGTTTGAACGTTACCCTGGACATTTTTTTCCCCATCAACTTATTCTCGCTGAATTTCTATTATATTTGCAAAGCAGTTTTCTTCTGCACCTCAAATCCTACTAATAAAAACACAGTAGTATGTGAATGATAAGCAGACAATAAAGGCAGATAAATAAATAAATATCGTGGCATTTTGTAAGGAAATAAACCAAAGGATATAATGTAAATAACCTTTCTGCTTATGAAAAGTAATTACTTCATGTTCTTTGCCTGAAATATTTCTGTGCCTATGCTAAAAATAGAAAGGTAAAGTTCTAAGACCCTAGCCTTTCCCTTAAAGATAGGTGAACTCAACTCATGTAACATGTTTATAATTTTACTCCAGGGGGGCTTTCACCATCTTTATGTAAGTGTGAACGGATGTGCTTCTGTGTGTTTGCACCCAGAGACAAGAACAAAACTAAATGGCCTCATCTGAAGCCCTGTGTCTCAGTGGAGTGCATTCTTTTATTTTTTCTCCCTTCCCACTTGCCTGATGTCTGTGTACATGTCTCTGTTATTAATGACTTTTAGAAATTATTTAACAAAAATGTGTTAATTACCATTTCTCCACTTATTATTTTCCTCATACTGTTCATTGAACACAATCTAGGAATGGTGAGAACCAGTAGGTATCATTTTACAAACTCACAGGCTCGTAGACTCGTGCTGAAACGTAGTTGTGCCCTGAGCTGGGCAGTGCCCACAGCAAGCCCCCTGACTTGAAAAACTTTCTGAACTGTTCTGCCTAACGCTAGTGGGAAACCAGATGGGAATGCCTTCCTAGAGAGCGTAGCCGGGATCGCAGCTTAATCTGCCTTCACTTTCCTCATCCCCTGAGAACTGCTCTGAGACTTGAGTGCCCACGGAAGGACAATATGGTAACATACCTGGAAAATTAGCAGTTTTCGTAAGGGTCTAGTATCCATTTTGATACTAGAAATCGTAAAGCTATTAATAGGCATGGACAATATGGAATATGTGTGTATATCTCTATGCCATGCCTAGATACAGGTGCTGCTTCCTTCACTGTAGCCCGAACTAGGAAAATAGGAATTCCACTAACTACCTCTTCCCATCCTCGCCCTGATTGCCTCTCCACCTGGCCTGAAACCTGAAAGCTAATAGAAGTTGTAAAGGGAAATTCGGGATGGAATGAATTTCTGGACGACAACGGATAGGGAAGTATGCCATCCCCCCGCCTTGTCCAAGTAGTCTGGGGAACTCCAAGACACAGATGTGTGGACACGTTCTAATTGGATGAGAATTACCGCTACCTCTTCTGGAAGCTTGTTTTTCATCATTTCCCCCCTTGTAGGTTTTCAAAGACTTCTTGTTCTCTGGAGTATGATCTGTGAGTGCTCTACATTATGAGTAGGTCAATGTTGCAGTGGGAGAAGAGAGAATAAGGAGAAGAAAATATGATCTGAAAAACTAAAATTTGCACTATTTCATTCATGAAGCATGTAGGTGTAAGCGTAAAGCTCTACAAAATTCATTGTAGTGCTTAGGTGCTACTGAAAGGTAAAAGTCCCTGGTAGGACTGTCATAGATAGTGATGAATATGGTATGGTATAAAAGATGGGGATTAGAGCATCAGCCGGGTGGGGAGTGAGGTATCACAAATACCACGGCACCATCCTAAGGTTCCAGGCATGAAATATGATCCTGGAAATAGTCGTAACAACTTAGCTTGCAAACTGTGGGGGGAAATTCTATTCCAAGGCAATAAGATAAATTATATCTTATAACTTTGCACATTACCTGGCATAGGTCTGTGAACTAGGTTTTAACTTTGCAATTTGCTGCTGTCTCTGTCGCCTGCAGAAATCTGATATGATCTTAGTGTGAGTATCAAATGATGGGTCTGCTTGGCCCAGGATTCCAGAAGTGCATTTCTCACCTCACCCTCTCTGCACACGTGCCTCCCTCCCAGAGACGGCTGGGCCAGAGCTGTGTGTGGCAAGAAAACCTCACTGCTTGTGTTACACAGATTTCAACACATACGGCTTGATGGACTGTGATCGCAGTAGCACGAGTGTTTGGTGATGAAATTTGCATGTCCTTTGCGGGAAAAGTGTAATTAGGATATATTTTGAATTGACACAGCCACATGTAAAATGTGAGCAGGAATACGGTTGATTTAATAGCATGAGATTGTTTTCAGATTTGAAATATTTTCTATTAGAAATACATTAAGTATAAACAAAATAGATTTAATTTTTAAAAACCTGTGCATTTAGATGAATTGTTTATAATTTACAGAGGTCTGCAAAAATAAATTAGAGGAAAAGCAAGAAGCCATAAAATCAAACAAATGTGAAAGTTGCAAGAGCTGATTGGTAATCTTCTTAAAAGCCGCGGTGCCTGTGTTTGGAGTGTCATTCTCTTTGACCCTACTCAGGTTCTTTGTTTTCAATGTTACTAGCAAGAACCAAGAGAATATGGCCACCCTTCCTCATATAATACATTAAACATGAAATATTCATGAAGATTCTGGCTAGACATATGCCAGTCTATGCCAGCTGAAGTACTTAAAGCCCTTACTTTCCAAGAGCTTATGCATATAAAAATGGCTGAGAGGAGAAGGCATGTACTTGGTGCAACTAATAAAGGACAAATGCGTAATGTATTGTCATGAACATAATTTATTATTGTGTTCTGTATTTTGGGCTGACTTATTGCTGGCGTGTTTAGGGTAGTGCTGTTTTATAGATATGTCAGGCAAACCACTTATAGAATTTTAAAGTTTTTAGCAGTCACATTTTTAAAACTGACTGGTGTTCATTTTGGTAGTATATTTTACTTAACCCAATCACCATTTTAAATGTAGTCAATATAAAAATTAGTAATGAGGTCGTTTATAGTTTTTATACTAAGGGTTTGAAATGTGGTGTGTATTTTACACTTAAAACACATCTTGGCTGGGTGCAGTGGCACATGCCTGCAATCCTAGCATTTAGGGAGACCAAGATGGGAAGGTGGCTAGAAGCCAGCCTGAACAACATGGTGAGATCCCGTATTTACAGAAAAATTACACAATTAGCCAGCTGTGGTGGTGTGCACCTATAGTCCCAGCTATTCAGGAGGCTGAGGCAGGAGATCGTGTAAGCCCACCTAGGAGTTTGAGGTTTCAGTGAGCTATGATGATGGCACTACACTTCAGCCTGGGCAACAGACCAAGACATGGTCTCAAAAAAGGAAACAAAACAACAGAACAAGACCTACATCTCAGTCGGAACACTAACCTTAATCAGGAAAATTTGTTATTTGAGTTCTTAAAATGTATAGTTAGAAGGTCAATTCACTTCTGAAAGTTCAAAACATGCTATAATTGTAGCACTTGGAAGGCTGAGGCAAGTGGATCTCTTAGGCTTAGGAGTCTGAGACAAGCTTGAGCAAGAATGAGACCCCATCTCTACTAAAAATATAGAAAAACTAGCCAGGCATTGCGGCTTATGCCTGTAGTCCCAGCTATTCGGGAGGCTGAGGCAGGAGGATCGCTTAAGCCCTGGAGTTTGAATTTGCTGGGGCAACACAATGAGACTGCCTCAAAAAAAAAAAAAAAAATGCTTAGACCTTTTTCAGTAATGGGATAGAGGGATAGAGTAACAGTTTTTAAGTTTAAATTGGCTTGAATCACCAGTTCTTTAGTCTTACTGGCAGCCTGCCAAGTGTTTAAAAGCCACCTGCAGCTAGTGTCTTTAGCCTATTACCTAGTGTGTATATATATATATATATACATATATATCTGAAGTGTATTCAGCTGTCTACAATTGAACTTTTTTTTTTGCAGTTTTTGGCAGGGCTGGGTTTGAAGCCACCACCTCCGGCATATGGGGTCAGTGCCCTACTACTTTGAGCCACAGGTGCCGCCCTGCAATTGAGCTTTGAATAATGCTGGGGTCTGGGGTGCTGTCCGCAACCACCCCATGCAGCCAATAACTCACGAAGAACTTTTCTCTTTCTTTCTGTTTTTGGAGACAGAGTCTTGCTCTGTTGCTCCAGCTAAAGAGCCGCGGGATCAGCCTAGCTCACTGCCACCTCAAACTCCTGGGCTCAAGGGATCCTCGTACCTCAGTCTCCTGAGTAGTGGGGACTCCAGGCATCCACTACAATGCTTGACTACTTTTCAATTTTTAGTAGCATCGGGGTTCTTACCAGGCTGTTCTCAAATTTCTGAGCTTGAGAGATCCTGCTGCCTCCCACAGTGCCAGGATCACAGGTGTGAGCTACCACAGCTGGCTTCTGTGTACCTTTTAATGAAAAGATTTCACCAATAACTGGACCCACGCATTTCAAACCGTGTAGTCAGTTTTCTTAAGAGCTATGTGAGGGAGCAGAGTTTTCAAGAACAGAGCAACAGTGCTCAGGGATGAACACAAGGAAGGCCCGTAGGCTAACCATAGAAAAGACAGCAGAAGAGCGCGGGTGCCACCAAGCGCAAAGGACTGAGCAAAGAAGAACAGAGTGAGGGGCCAGAGGTTAAACATAATATACTGACTTTAGGTCATCAAAAAAAAAAAAAAAATCATAGTGTATGACTTCAGATCACCAGTACTTTCCGTTCATTACCTGGTTATGTGGGGCAGGAATCCAGGTTCCAAGGGAGGAAATGCCCAGCTGAGAGGCCGTCACACTAATTTTATTTAAGCACTGGGTTCTACTATGTAGAAACTTTAGAGAACTATCAATGTTTAACTTTCAACCCAATGCAGAAAATTCTCTTCTGAAATGCCGCTGGGTGGTTGTCCGTCTGTTTAAGTGGCTCATTGAAAAGCCACTTAGCATCTCTGGATAGTCCTCCTCAGCCCACAGTCTTCCTTCATTGATCTTGTTTATATCGGCTGGGGCAGCCTTGTAATTTTCCTTCAGATGTTGTCTTCTACCCTCATTGTTTTTTTTTTTTTCTTTCAGATGAGCTAGCCCTGTTTCCTTTTAAAATTTTCTTTCCCTACAACCTATATTTCCTTTTTAATGTTTTTCTGAAAATGTGAATACATCTTCTAGATGTGATTTGATGCAGTCAGATTTCTAATGATTGACAGGGGCTGTCCGTTGCTGAAGCTTAAGAGTGCATGAGGCATTTTATTTATTTTTCTTCATTCTCATCTCTTAAAACTATGGCCTTTCCTGTCCTCTACTGCCTCAAAGAATTACAGGAAGCAAAATATAGGATGTTGTATTTATGTCAAAAAAGGAATTCGAGAAAGTTTTTACATTCTGAAGACCATATTGAGCCCTGATTGTATCACTTAGTATTTTAATTATTCCTATCAAGTATGTGCCTGTGTTAGTTTCTCTTGCCACGGCAATGCTGCCAAGTCATAGTCCAGCTCAAAATTTAATGTTTTAAAACAATAACCATTTACTATAGCCCACAAACCTGAGCTTGACTGAACTTGGCCTGACTTGATAGAAAAAGTAACACTTTAGAAATTGGACATGGATATCTTTTGTATCTAAAATGAAGAGTAGTGATAGTTTTTTGGTTTTTTTTGGGGGGGGGGAGATGGAGTCTCACTTTGTTGCCCTCAGTAGAGTGCTGTGGCATCACAGTTCATAGCAACCTGAAACCCTTGTGCTTAAGCAATTCTCTTGCCTCATCCTCCCAAGTAGCTGGGACTACAGGAGCCTGCCACAATGCCCGACTATTTGTTGTTGCTGTTTTCATTGTTGTTTAGCCGGCCCAGGGCCGGGTTCGAACCCACCAGCCCCAGTGCATGTGGCCGGTGCCCTAACCACTGAGCATAGGCACTGAGCCACCAGTGATAGATTTTTACTTTTCTCTATTGCATTATGCACCAGATGCTAATCTGTCCTAGCTGTCAGTGGAAATCATACTGAAAAATCCTTCATTTGTTACTGTTATATTTCTTTATAGTGAATGCCCTTCCAACCAGTATCTCTTGTTAGAAAGTCTTCCAGCTTGTTAGAAACGTAGATTTAAATGCGATAACCCTACACGGAGATTTTAGCAAAATGCCAGCATTTAATATTTGCTCTAATTGGTCTCTTAAATCACACTTTTGTGTGGATGGTATTTCTCCTAGTACTGCCTCATACTATACAGGTACAGGACGTATGTATGCAGGTATGCACCTAAAGGGGGTTTATGTCAACTGTTAAAAAATTAGAAAGTACGCACTAAAGAAGGTCAGGGTTGGTGAACACGCATTCACTATTGGAATGCTGGGGGTTTGGGGCTCCTAGTTTGCATATTCAACTGGCTGCACTTGAGTTAAGGAAAGAACTAATTTAGGAAAAAGTTGCATGTTTGTCTACCAGGAATGCCATCTGGCTTATAAAAGCCAGCCTGGGCTTTGGAGTAACAGTCTTGACATTAAATTCCTAGACAGGTTTTGAGCCTTTCAGAGCAGGTTTTGAGTCTTTTCGATTATCTAACTAGATGTGGAAGTGATTTATCTTGGTTTTTCTGAGATTCCAATGAGATGATCAGCAAAGGTCTTCGTATATGGTTTGATTTTTGCTCCTAACCTTTTCCCTATCTCCGTGTTCACAAGGTCAAGGCTGATGAGATATTGCAATACTGAGAAAGTCAAAATAGGAGAAAGATCTCAGTACTGTGTGTTGTTTGGTGACTCTATGAAATATGTCAGTGAAACTTTGAAGACAAATTAAAGAGATACATTATTTCTACGTCAAAGTGACCTGGAAAAAGAATTTAGGTTTACCAAGGTAAGGGCACAACTATACATGGCACATGTGTATGGTTTTGATATATTTATGTGTATTTGTATATGTGCATATGCAGTTAAAATTAAAAAGTCACCTTCTAGTGCTGAACGGTCGTTAATTGGATTATGGACTATTTTTGAGGCTAATAATATGGTTGCCTACACATAAGGATCTGTTTTTGAAAATCCATTTTCTGTTTCTAGTGGTCACCACTCTTTCTGGGACCTGCCTAAAACACTGCTTTAAATATTGGTTATTAATTTAACGGTGTGGAGTAACAAAGGTCCTGTTGAGAGACCTTTTGACTTCCTACTGGGCAGAAGCATGATTTACCAGCCTTGTCAGGAGGTGGTAGGAGCTTTAGGTCAACTTGAGAACATCCATCCTTTGAGTGGAAAGACAAGCTTGGTATTGAGGGGTGATAGCGGGTAGTTCGAAGCTAGATCCACAGTGCCCCCCAAAGAATGCCAAGTTTCTCAGTTTGAAATATGTAGGTTAGTTCATTGAAAGGGATTTTCTCTCTCTGTCCTCTCTTTTGTAGCTAATCATCTTTAGTGTGAAACTCAAGCTCTGAAATCATCATGTAGCAAATAGTTGATGTGAATAGATGTGGCAAATCTCCACATGGGTAAATTGAAACCATGCAGTTTCAGTATCACATTTTTCTCTATGCTTTGACTAGCCTCTCTATTCTTTCTTACCACAAATACATTACACGCACATAGGGACAAAGTGTTGGAAAATTGCAATTTTCTGTTTTAATTAGACAGTCAGCCTGGTCATGTCAACAGAACCTTTGCTAAAGTAGGTCCAACTCCCTTCTCTTTCTCTGTAACTGTGGCCTTGGGCCAATCTTTACCGACACCTGTTCCTCTTTCTTATGGTCCATGGTCCACTTCTATGATTCCTTTTTTTTTAGGGGGGGGAGACAAGGTCTTGCTCTGTCACCTACAAAGTACAGTGACATTATATCTCACTGCAACCTTAAATCTCAAACTCTGGGGCCTGGGCCCAAGAGATCCTCTTGCCTCAAACCACATAGCTGGAAATAAAGGTGTGCACCACCATGCCTGGCTCATTTTTTCTGTTTTTAGTAGAGATGGGTCTGGATCTTGCTCAGTCTCATCTCTAAACCTTGAACTCATAGGATCTTCCCTCCTTGGCCTCCCAGAATGCTGGGAACCCAGACAGGAGCCACCCTAGGCGTGTGATTCCAATTTTAACTTCATTTCTCCTCTGTTACTGATGTGGTGAACAGTAAAAGATGTTCTGCTTCCACTGAAAATACTTTTTTTAATCATTGAAAGGAAAACCTTACAGGTAAATTACCCCTTCCAAAGGGGTTCACTCTGAAATTTTCTAGCTTGTAGTTCTGGAGACTAGTTCTTTATATTTGAAAACGGAAAATCTAAATGTTTTCCTATTAAACTTTAAAGAATTTTGGTGGAGTATAGGTGAATTATTCCAAGTTAAGGGAAAACTGTGTTTATGTGAAGAAACTGCAGATGTGATAGAAATAATATCACTGTCCTGTGCTTTAAGAAAAGAATTATACAAGAATCTGACCTGAAGAATTTGTGAACTGATTATATGAGGCCAGCTCTTTAAACCCGTGAGAGGCCCGTTCAATGCAGAAAACACACGGTTTTCATTATTCAGAAACCTTAAAATTACATAAGTCTAAGTAAGTTATGGATCTGTTCCCTCTCCCTGCCAAGTGGGACTTTTTTTCCAGCAAAACAGAGAGCTCCTTGTTTGCTTTCCCCTCCTCCTTGAGACTCAGTGGGGAGGAATGCCGCCAAGCCTGCTGTATTAGGAATTTCGATCTCCTCCATGAGGATAAAGAAACTTTTTCAAGAAAGGGAACGTCCACTTTGAAGGACAGCTGGATCACTTGTTCAAGAAGCCGACTTGGTATTTAATGGTACATTGCAGCGATTGTTCAGGACACATTTCTGAGTTCACTTTTGCAGATTGGTTCGAATTGGGCATATATATGTTTATATTTGTTTATGTCAACTTCCCCTTAAGCTGCTTTTGTAGCTAAGTTGCTTTGGAAAAGTTCGTTTCACGTCAGTATTCTATATATTGTGGCTCAAAGATTTTTTTTTTTTTTTGGTAGCAAAGAACTGTTTTTAAAAGACTTGCACCATCAAAAGACTTGAGTGTAATATTTACGGCCCTATAGCTGAGAGCATTCCCTAAACAGCCTTTGCTTTTGAAGCACTGTGAACGCTTTATTGTTTCAGCCGGTTATTTTGTTCATTGTCAGGAACACTGTTTTCCCATGGGAAAACATCTCCAGCTTTATGATGTCAGTGGAAAGTCATTCAGTTTACAAGAATTACCTTCATATTCAGTCTCTCAGAAATGCATAGACCACTACCAGGATTCTCTTCTATTTTAAATGTTGTCTTAACATTTCTGCAAGGTTAACCAACCGTCAGTTTCCTTAGTATTAACATGTAAACAGGATTCAAATGGAGTAGTTATTTAAGCAGTTGTATTTCCCATCTACTATTTCTATTTCTTTTCTTTTCTTTTTTTTTTTTTTATGAAAGAAGAGAAATGTTAAACTAGTTAGGAATAACTATATTTAGGATGACTTTGAAAGAGTGTGTGTTTTTACAGGTACCAAATAACTTACTCTAAGACCTAAAGATTTCAATTTTAAGAATGTCTGTATTAACAAGTCCTAAATAGGACTCCATGGGTGACTTATTAAGCTATTTCTTTGAAGCTTCATTCAGGAAAAGTGTTTTGAATAAACTGTTTGGGCTTTTAGGCTGGAAAGTATGGCCTTCTGTGTGGCCACTTGGCCTAGGGATGGTGCTTTCCTTTTAACTGAATACTCCTAGCAACCAGGCTCTATTTTTTAAAGGCTATTTGGTGCAGGTGAAGATCCTGTGGGTTGTTTTTCTTAATTAACTGGGACTGGGATGTGTACCTTACACATGGAAATTCTTAGCAGGTGGGCTTCGGTAAGACTAGAATAGGTTCTGGTTCATTTTTTATCTCCGAGCTAATTGCTCTGATTTTCATGTGTATATCTGGTGTTGGTTGTGAGGGAATCTTGCCTGAGAAGCATGGCTTTGTGATTTAAGTATTTACTTGTGAAGGATCTCTTGTAATGTCAAGTGTAACACGATGTGTACATATAACCACATTTGCAGTATCTAGTTTAATAATTTGCCCTAATTATTGAGGAAGCAAAGTTTCCATTTTAAGAAAATAGGGCATGTTAACTAGGATTCTCCCTGTATTTGTAAAGTTAGCATTAAATCTCAGCTGGGTGTGGAGGCTCATGCCTTTACTCCCCACACTCTGGCTGAAGGATTGCTTGATGCCTGGAGTTTGAGACCAGCCTGGACAACATAGCAAGACCTCTGTTCTGCAAGAAAAACTTAATATCAGATGTTATTTGGTGGAAAACCTGAATGGAACTGAACCATATATTTTCTGGTCTAATCACGCATTGTTAAAATGAAGAGAACATAAGACAATTACAGGGCCATAATCAATTTATTTGAAGAGATGTAAAAAAAAGATTAACACCATTTGGTAGTTGGCACATGCGCACACAAAAACAGATGGCGTTAAAACAAATGTAAAGTCCAGAAGAGGGAAAGAGAACAAAGTGAGGAATGGAAGAAATGAAAGGGAGTTGAGAATTCAAGTTCCGAAAAAATGAAAAAATTTGTCAGTTTTGTCTGATAGAGTGATCAGTTGTCCCATTTTGCCAAGGACTTTGGTGGTTTTATCACTTAGAGTCTTTTATGCTGGAAACGCTTCCCCTCAGGCCTGGGCAGTCTGGAATGATTGGTTATCTTATTGTCGGGGCAAGGACTTTACTCAAAATGACATCAGGGCCTGGTATTATACAACACACTGGAACTGCCTCCCTGCCGTTAGGAATGCAAAGAGTGAGATCACCAAGGCTTTCCAAGGTGGGTAAGAGAAGCAGCACCCCAGTCTTTGGGAATGTCTGGGGCTGTGAAATTGGGGGACTGCGAGTCAGTAAAGGATAGAGAAGTAAGAGGGCTGAGACATTTATTGCCATAGACACCGGGGCCAAAGACTTGGGAGGAAGAATTCACGGGGGCAGGGAAGATGAAAGTGGCATGTGTTGAAGAAGTCCTTTTAGTTTCCTGTAATAGAGGACATGTGTAACCTTGGAGAAAACTGTGTGAGCTGAGCAGGAGAGTGTAAATGAGAAGCAGGGGGGAAAGTGCCAATGGGGCGTGTTCACATCATCAGATGATTTATAAATCACCTCAGTGAAAGACCTGACAGAGATGGTGGCTCTAGGACAGGGATCTGCCAACTGTGGCCCGCAGGCTAAATCTGGCCCACTGCTTTTTTTGTAGATAAAGTTTTATTGGAAAACAGTCACATCCATTTGTTTCCTTATTGTCTATGGCTGCTTTTGTGCTACACAAAGACTGCATTATGTAGGCACAAAAGACACTGTAGGGCCCACAAATGTAAAATACTTACATCTTGCCCATCACAGAGAAACTTGGCTTAAGCTGCTGCTCTCGAGGGTAATGGAGTTGTTTATTATTTGCCTTTTTCACTGAAGGAGATCAAAGGCTATTTGTTTTTGGAATAAGGAGCTAGAGAACAGGTATCAGGCATCGATAGCTCTGTAATAGGTTATCCAAACTCACTAGTTTAAAACAACAGTCATCATGTCACAGTTTCTGTGGGACTGGAATTTGGGAGTGTCGCCCTGAGGGTCTCCTGTGAGTCTCCCTTAAGGTTGTAGTCGAACTGTCAGCCAGAACTGGTCATGTCGAGGTTGACTGTTTTCAGCTCGCTCTCAGGGCTGTTGACAGGAGATCTTTATTCTTTACCATGCAGGCCACTCCTCGCTGTAGCTTGAATGTCCTCACAACAGGCCAGCTGACCCCCTCACCATGAGTGATCCTGGAGAAAATGAAGAACAATGATGCTCTTCCTGACCTAACTTTGGAAGTCAGACACCATCATTTCTTCTGTATTCTATTTGTTGCACAGACATAACCTAATGCATTTGGGGAGGAGCCCGGCTTAGTCATGATAACAGGAAGATCCCGTGTGTCTTTCTTGGAGGCTGGTGATCCTGGGGAGATAAATTGTCAATTCCCTGCTCCCTGAAGGGAGGACATGGGATCAAGGGCACTCGTGTTGACAACGAGGTAGAACAGAACAGTTTCCTTAGACATCTTAGTCAACAGGTGGTGGAGAAACAGAGGTCCAGAGAAACACCCAGGTGGAGGGGGCGGCGATTTCATTGAACAAGGTGTTTATCAACTGTGTTAAAAGGCACAGTCTCTCTCTTTAGTTGGAGATCCCTTTGCAAGACAGAACTTTGGGACAGGAATGAGTTTGAAAAGTGAGCAGAATGACCCCTTAGTGGATTGTAAGTGCCTTGTGGGCAAGGCCCTCTATATTGTCTGATACAAGGCTTTACAGGTATTTGAATACTATTTTGCTTTCTTTAACCTTCTTGCAATGTTATTCTCTATACTACTCCTCTTAAGAGGAATAACAAAATTTGTATTCTAATTTTTAAGATCAAGGCATTGAAATTTCTCTTAATCTCTCATGACTGCTGTGAAATTTAAATTTATAGAACATTCTCCTTAAGCTACTTCTTTGCATCTGTTGGAGAATGAGATACTTCAGTTTCATGGAAATTACAGAAGGTGGTGAGGGGCTCAGGCGAGGGGTCCTAAGCTATTCCTGCAGACGATCTGGAGACAAACTTGTGGCCCTGGTTGGTATTACTTATAACATCTGTACAGGTAAATTTTGTTAATTATGGGAAAATAACTTGAAAACACGGTTTTACGGATTTT
Source organism: Arctocebus calabarensis (assembly GCA_963573935.1). Taxonomy (NCBI): domain Eukaryota; kingdom Metazoa; phylum Chordata; class Mammalia; order Primates; family Lorisidae; genus Arctocebus; species Arctocebus calabarensis. The sequence continues at coordinate 6,986 of CAUYON010152660.1, read as the reverse complement.
TCCAATGGCTTTTGCACTTATGACTAGGTTCACTATAAGACTTTTTTTTTTTTAAGGACATAAACCCTCTGTTATGGGTGGATAAATTGCATGTCAAGATAACTAGAATGGACAGATGTAGCCTATTTCACATGCCTGTGGGAAGAAATGTTTGGAAACTATTTCATTTCTTAATCTGAAATCTCTCAGTGTGATTTTAGCATTTTGGGGGTTTCCTTTTTTTGTCTTGTGAACAATTTTTAGGAATGATCACAAGTAATGATGGAATCTCCCTGTTCTTGACTGCCTGAATGGATGACTTCTGTTGGAAGTTAATCCTTCTGGCAGGCACGCCTCACATTTCCTCAGCAGTTGGATTTAACAAGGCAGGAATTATCATGATTAATGTGTCTTTTGATTCCTTGGTTTCATATATCACTTTTACTTCTATGGGCTTATTTTTCATTTTCTTTTTTCTTTTCGAGATACCAGAATCTATTAAGCAAGACTGTATATTTCAGGATTTCCACTTTCCCTTTTAAAAATAATTTACATAAGGGTAATACCTGTACCCAGAAGGGCTTAAAAATACAAAAGGCATCCTTTTCAAAGCTATCTCCCTGAGGTGGTGGATTGCCTGCAATGGCAATAGCTAAGATCCGTGGCTTGTACATGGTGTGGTTGGGGCGATAGGACACCAGCACCCTCCACGTACCTTTAAAAGCTGAGGGATTAATAACCACACACAGAATGTTCTGGGGAAAACCAGGAGGAATGCTCAACATATTCATTTACGTTTGTAGACCGTGGATTCCACAGTACATTTTTCTGTTGAAAATCATAATGCAGCCGCTTGCTAACTAATAATGCACACTAATAATGTCATGCCCAGAGCTGGAAGGTGGCACGCAACGTTACTAAATGCTTCCAGGCCGTTTTGTCGGGCAGGGATTGGCGTTGTGCTCTGTGTGAGTTAACTGGAAGTTACTACGAGAATGTGGTTTCCTCAACAGTGATTGTATTTATTTTAGAAAATAACATCTTTTATCATCAGAATCTTTTAGCAAGTTATCGCAAAAATCTCTTATGGGGAAAATGCGTACCTATTTCAATGAATAAATTCCTTTCAGCGTTGTTAATTTCCTGCTCTATCTCCGTGTAAAAGAAGGCAGTGTTCTATACGTGGAGGATGTGTCTGTAGCATACATAGCACTTAACTGAAGGCAGGGCTGATTCGTAACTGAGAATTAGCAACACTTCTAGTGTTGTTGCTATTGTTGCTCAATTCTCCTTCCTCTCCCCAGCCTCTCCCTTGGAGCTGTGGATCCCATAGCTAACTGACACCTATTGTTTTCAGGTGCCCACTGATGGCAATGCCGGCCTGCTGGCTGAACCCCAGATCGCCATGTTCTGTGGCAAACTGAACATGCACATGAACGTGCAGAATGGGAAGTGGGAGACAGATCCATCGGGGACCAAAACCTGCATTGGTACCAAGGAGGGCATCCTGCAGTATTGCCAAGAAGTAAGTCCTGCCCGGAAGACAACGTGCATGCGTTCAAAAAATATTTAGCTTCGTACGTTTTGTATTTTATCTTTTTTCCCCCTTACAGTAAAAATCTTGGTTTCTAATGCTTCACCATACTATTAATATGTTTGTATGTGTTTCTCTACAAGATACACAAAATGTTGTTTAAAATGATGGTGTCCTGTGACGATCATCAAAAACTGAGTGAAGTTTGAGATGCCTCAGCACTTCCTTTTATCTTTAGAACATCATCCCACTATGGCTGTACAGGCAAGGTGTTGTGGTTAAAAGTGCTAGAATTAATTTTTTCTGTTACCAACTTGATATATTTTAATTCATTTTTCTGTGCTTTTTTGGCTTTTTCCTCCCACTTTTACTTGTTGATTACACTGTTAACGCTTCTTAAAGTTACACTCGGAAAGCTCACTTACTACCTGTTCCGTTCTGTATTGATAAACATTTTCATTATTCTCGATTTGTTCTTGGGAAAGAGAATATGTATAGTCCCCTTTTTTTGCTTATGCAAAAGAAGTACCAAGTGCACTGTTCTACATTTTGCTTTTTTACTTAACTTTATGTCCTGGAAATCATAGCCTCTCAATTCATAGAGCTCTTTCTTTCTGTAATTCTTCCTAGTCCTTTTGATAATATTATTGTAAAGTGTACTCCTATACTCCTTTCTTATTAATTCAATTTAAAATTCAGGCATTTTATCTCAACAATTTTTTTTTTTTTTGAGACAGTCTCACTTAGTTGCTCTGGAGTAGAGTGCCTGTGGTGGCACAGCTCACAGCAACCTCAAACTTTTGGGCTCAAGTGATCCTCTTGCCTCAGCCTCCTGAGTAGCTGGGACTACAGGTGCCTGCTGCTTGCTACACTGGCTATGTTTAGAGACGGGGTCTTGCTCTTGCTCAGGCTGGTCTCGAACTCCTGAGCTCAAGCAATCCACCTGCCTCGGACTCCCAGAGTGCTAGGATTACAGGGGTGAGTCACTCTGCCGGTATTATTTCACACTTCGCAAGACAACTACCTGTTCTAGGACAGGTAGCTATTTGAGTTTTAAGACATTTATGGGAATTAATCTTAAGCCTCTTGGCAAAGCAAAAGTCTTTATAGTCAGTATAAACAGCAGATAGCCCAGCAACAATTTTCTTTGTTGTATGTACTAGAGGTTTTAACATTCTTGTATTCAAAATAAAATGTTTACTTAACATTGTTATTAAAATATTTTTATTTTTAATTATAACCATTAAATCATTATTAAAATGTTTATTTTCTGGGGATAGCACCCTTTTTTACAAAGACAGTCTCTATCAACTCTTTTTTTTTTTTTTTTGAGACACAGTCTCACTATGTTGCCCTGGGTTGCACTTGGCATTGTTGTTTAGCTGGCCTGGGCTGGTTTCGAACTCACCAGCCTCGGTTTATGTGGCTGGCACCATAAACACTGTGCTACCGGCACCAAACCTACCAACTCTTGTTTGTTTGTTTGTTTTTTAATTTAATTTAATTTTTTTTTTTTTGAGACAGAGCCTCAAGCTGTCACCCTGGATAGAGTACTGTGGCATCACAGTTCACAGCAACCTCAATTCCTGGGCTCAAGCGAGTCTCTTGCCTCCGCCTCCCAAGTAGCTGGGACGACAGGCACCCGCCACAACGCCAGGCCATTTTTTATGGTTGCAGCTGTCATTGTTGTTTGGCGGGCCCGGGCTGGATTCAAACCCGCCAGCTCAGGTGTACGTGGCTGACGCCTTAGCCCATTGAGCCACAGGCGCTGAGCACCACCTCATGTTTTAAGAAGCAAAAAGGCACCCATATTATCACAATATGTTAAGGAGTATGAACCATGATGTGAAAATTCTTAACAATTTAAGCGGAAATCACTGGTACATAAGTTCCTTATGTTTTTGGAAATACTCTGTCTGCTTATTTAGTAAGTAGGGACTATTAATAAATTAACTTATGCCCAGAAGTGATTTTTTGTGAAGTATCCATTTTAGAAATAATATTCATATTCTGCTAAAGAGTTCCTCTAGTACAATTTTTAGATGATAAGTTATGAATTTGGTAAACTAGAACTCTTTACATGCTTATATGTTTTTGATTCCATTTCACTTTTTTGTATATACAGATTACATATTGAGTGTTAAACAGAATTTTTTCTAAAGGCTAGAATTCATATTTAGTTGACGCTGACCAAATTGTCCTTTTCTGGTCAGTGACTGTTTTGATATATGTGTATCATAGCTTCCACCCAAGTTTTTAGTTCCCTTAGTTTTACTTAGGAATAACCAGACGTTTTTACACTGGAATGGTGGCCATACAAAAACGACTTTTGTTGACCTGGCTGGTTGACCATGGGAACACCCCTCACTTCCCACTGCACTTAGAGATTCCACTAATGCCTGGGTAGCTTCACTTTCTGTTTTAGTCTTTTGTTCGTCCCACAGAGTGTTTCTTCCCAGTTCCAGACTTTGCCAGAGTGTTGGTGGCCACAGGGTGAGAGGGAGCAGACTAAGTCCCTTGGCTGTGTCCTTCCTCTTGCAATTCCTGTCACTCTCAGCTCACCGTCCACCCACGGAGGTCTTGGATGAAACCTGTGAGCCAGATTCTTAAACAAACAAAACATCAGGCTTGCCACTCACTTTAGTGCATTTACTCTATGCTATAGCAACAGAAGTCATTTAAAGCATTTAGTATTTTTTTTTTTAAAAGAAGGGGAGTGACTGTGGATTTGCATTTTAAAAAGTCACCGTCTTGGCTCGGTGCCTGTGGCTCAACGGGCTGGGGCGCCAGCCACGTACACCTGAGCTGGCGGGTTCGAATCCAGCCCCAGGGCCCGCCAAACAACGATGGCTGCAACCAAAAAAAATGGCCGGGCGTTGTGGCGGGCGCCTGTAGTCCCAGCTGCTTGGGAGGCAGAGGCAAGAGACTCGCTTGAGCCCGGGAATTGGAGGTTGCTGTGAGCTGTGATGCCATAGCACTCTATCCAGAGTGACAGCTTTAGGCTCTGTCTCAAAAAAAAAAAAGTCACCGTCTTGCTTTGTCACTGTGTCCCATTCTCAGTTTCCTCAGAGCTTCCCTGGAGCAGTGTCCAGCCCTGTGCTGTCCAGTATAGCAGCAACCTCTGGCCACACGTGGCAATGGAGCCCTTGAAATGTGACTGATCCAAACCAATGTGGGCTGTGAGGCTCAATACCGTACTTCAAAGATTTATGAAAAAGATGTATGAAAAAAAGCATAGCAAATAGCACATTCATAACGTTTACAATTATTTCATATTGTACTGGTTATATTTTAGATATGTTGTTCAGTACAATGTAAATATTAATCAATACCTTAACTATGATTCAAACCAATTTTCACCTGTTGCCTGTTGCTTTTCCATGTGGCTACTAGGAGATTGGGAATTACATGGCCAGTTTGCATTCTATCTCTGCTGGACAGCGCTGCTCTCCCCACGGTCCCGTAAAGGGCTGAGATTCCACAGTCCGTCAAGTCGGATAAGGAGGGGTAGAGGTTGGGGGCCCTCCCAGACCTTCCACCTCAACTTTACTGGTAGTTGGGAGGGAGGTCCTTTTGAATACAGCTGTCATTAAAAACATTTTAATGTGATAGGATCGTATGAATACCTTTTTTTTTTTTGTAGAGACAGAGTCTCACTTTATCACCCTGGGTAGAATGCTGTAGCGTCACACAGCTCACAGCAACCTCCAACTCTTGGGCTTAGGTAATTCTCTTGCCTCAGCCTCCTGAATAGCTGGGACTACAGGCACCACAACACCCGGCTATTTTTCTGTTTTTGCAGTTCGCCGAGGCTGGGTTTGAACCCGCCACCTTCGGTATATGGGGCCGGCATCCTACTCGATGAGCCACAGGCGCCGCCCCATATGAATGCCTTTGTAAAGTGCAGTGGTTTTCTCTTCCTCCTTCAAATGTATATCTCTGGGCTCTAAGGTGCTATTCAGGTGAATAGAACACAGGGATTTGTTCTTCAAAGGGGAAAAAGGCTCATAAAGTCCCCAGCAAACTAATAGCTGACATGACGACAATAAGGGTGTGCATAGTAACCTTTACTGAGCATTAACAATGTGCCCGCTCCAGGGACAAGGGCTTGCATTCATTGTCCCCACTGGATGACTCCTCCAGTGGAGAACCCAGGAATGAACCTTGGGGAATTGCAACATTGAAGGAGAAGGAAGAGAAACAGTGACTTCAGTGGAGGGTGAGCCGTGGCCAGAAAGAAAGAAGAAGTGGGAGGCACTAAGTGCTACAAGTCAACATGGGGCGATTTCTAAACAGGGGAAATGATGGCGGTACAAGTATGCAGCAGGTGAAAGTGGCTGAAGTATAGTTTTTGACAAGATAGAATCAAGTTTCTCATGCAAAGATTTCATTCAGTTCATTAATGAGGTGAACCATAAAATGCTAAAACTGGTCCACTTTGACTTACATTTAAATTCCCACATGATGAAATCCCAAAACCAGAGATGTTGGCGCAGATGTGGAGAAAAGGGAACACTTCTACATTGCTGGTGGGAATGTAAACTATACATCCATTTTGGAAAGACGTTTGGAGAATACTCAAAGATCTAAAAATAGACTTGCCATTTGACCCTATAATTCCTTTACTTGGTATATACCCAGATGACCAAAAATTACAGAACAACAAATATATCTGTACCAGATTGTTTATTGCAGCCCAATTCATAATTGCTAAGTCATGGAAGAAGCCCAAGAGCCCATCGATACATGAATGGATTAATAAACTGTGAAACATGTATACCATGGAATATTATGCAGCCTTAAAGAAAGATGGTGACTTTTCCTCTTTCATTTTTACATGGATGGAGCTGGAACATGTTCTCCTTAGCAAAGTATCTCTAGAATGGAAGAAAATGTATCCAATGTATGCACCCCTAATATGAGACAAATTTTTTATCATTCAAGTGAAGGCTATAACCCATTTATTGCACAGGAAGACGGGGAAAGGGGAGAGGGAGGGAAGAGGTGGGAGAGGGTGGGGGGAGATGGGACAAAGGATGAGATCACATGTGTGGTACATATTCGAAGGGTCAGGAGAAAATTTCTAAATACGGATCAAAAATGTTTTCATATACTAAATGAGAAAATATCATGAATGGTACTGTCAATCAGGTTGATAAAAATATCTTAGATTGCATGTGAAGCCCCCACACTGTACCCCATGATTGAACTAATGTACACAGATATGATTCAATAAAAAAAAAAGAAAAAAAAAAGAAAGTTTAATCTCTTCTGATCCTATTTCTGATCCTATGTGGATCCCCTTGATCACCTGTTCTTCCCTAATTGCAATGGCTAAAACTTCCATTACTATGTTGAAGAGCAATGGAGACAATGGGCAACCTTACCTAGTTCCTGATCTAAGTGGAAATGATTTCAATTTAACTCCATTCAATACAATATTGGCTGTGGGTTTGCTGTAGATGGCCTCTAT